>JAPYZE010000295.1:0-46899 GCA_030522805.1 Leptomastidea abnormis
TATATATATATATATATATATATATATATATCCTTGATCCTCTGGGTGGTCCGTGACTCTCTTTCGCTCTCATCCTTCCAACACCAACTCCGTATTCTCTCTCTCTCTTTCTCTTTCATTCTCTTTTGGTAGGAAGGATCAGATCCACGAGTGAGTGAGAGAGAGTTTGCTTGTAAGGTCGCGAAGTGAAGCCAACGCGTGCTCACCTCGCGCGATTGAAACTACTGCTAAGAAGAGAAGTAGGGAGTAGGATGAGGAGAAGAACAGGGTGAGGAAATGATGAGCGACGTGACGTTTGAAATTCCAGACTATAGTGTGTCCGGGTTACTATGTGTGTGATTGTATATGAAAGTTGTGTAGGTATAGATAGAATTTGATGGTAAAGCTTATGGAATTAACAATTCTTGGGCTCCTAAGAGAGTTTTTGGTTCTATATATTTTGGGTTATATATGATGGAAACTGTGCAAATGAAATATATATTTGCTTGTTGAAAAGCTAAAGTCTAAAAGGTGTATGTGTATGTACTTTTACTTTGTATAAATGTGGTTTTGTACAGAAGTTGTATACTATAAGGATTTAAAGCCTCCTCTGTGTCGTTTACGGTATATGCAAGTATATATAGAGTAATTTATAATATTTTTCATTTTCAATTTAGCATTAGAGAGAAACTGAGCTTTTACCTTTTATACAAAGGATGAATATTCTTACTGATTTTCCAACTAAAAAGTGAGTGAGTTAGTGAGTGAGTGAGAAAGAGAAGGAAAAGAGCAATTAATTTTAATGAATGAAATTGAGTTTCAAATTTACTTTTCTCTCTCACTTTCTTTTAATTTTCATCGTGCTTGAAATTCTTTATTATCAAAAATAAAAAGAAAAAAGGAAAAAAATATATATTTAATCGAAATTTTCTTGATTTCCCTCAACTCTCTTTTTTCTTCCTAGAATTTCAAGTGTTCAACTTTATCGATCGAAATACATATATGTAGCAAAAAAAAGAGAGAGAGAAAATATCTTATTTGAAAATCCTTTTCAAGTATAAAATATATAACAGATATACAGACGAGACTAACCCATGACATAATGTCACTCACATATTATACCAGTTAAAAAATAGTTTTTTTTTAACTGAGCTAAAAAGTATCTTCATCGCTTTTTTACTTTATCCAATTTTAAGCTTTTGCTATTAAAGCTCGAATTTTTAAACAGGCATAATACCGTAAGAAGTGATTTTATCCTTTGGAGACTTGATACATACTTTATATATATAGGTACTACTTGGAATTAATTTCTTCTTTGCTTTTGTACAAGGATCAATCCTATATATATAGCGAAGATAGTTTCATCCTCCTTTTTTCTTCTTCGTTCAAGCTCAAAATGTCTCTTGTTTCACTATGCATTTTATAAACGCTAGATACTTTTTTATAATAGAAATTCATTTTTTTCTCACTTAACTTTAACTTCCCCCCAAAAAAACTTTCTTGTAAAATATCATCGTCAAGCTTGGAATACTTCATTGTTTCAAAGAGCTACGATCATGAGCTTTTGTAATGTAAAAAGCTCAACTTTTAATTCTCGCGCTCTTTTTTTTGTGTTATATCATTTAATTGCGGAGCTTGACATTTATAAACTTCTCAACTACGCAACTTTTAATTGTATCAATTAAGCTCGATCAACCGTGCGGAAATTTCATTAATACCTTTTCACCATTTTTCTCTTTTTCTGAAGTTACAAGTAAAGAATAAAAAAAAATTGTTGGTTGCAAGCTCACAATATCTAACCCAATATTTTTCATCTTTCTTTCATAAAAAAATAAAAATAAAAAAAATATAAATCGAGCTTTCCAAAAAAAAGACACGAATGACTATACACGTAATCCGAAAATCCATATAGCAAAAAGCAAGAGTTTGCTTTCTCTCTCTCTCTTACTCGTAAATCCAAAGCTCGCTCAGATTTAACTTTCGAAAACTCGATAAAGCTCTATTTCTCCAGCAAAGCAACTTGACTGTTGCTTCCAACTACATATATACTATATACACCATCTCGAGCGTGCGCAATTACTTCCGAGAGAGAGAGAGAGAGAGAGAGATGAAGGGTTGCGAGCGACTTGTACAATGTAAGCTAAGTATTAGGTATATATACTATACACGCGAAGCTACGATTTCGTATTACTATACTATATACGCGCGCGCGTGCTTGTGTGTGTGTCTGTTCTGTAATTCTGTCGACTGACTTTAATCTCGTTACATACGTGCAACAGCGTCTTTGTAACAGTTGAGTAATTGGCTTTTCGTTTTTGACTACTGTATAGGGATATCTAACTGTGAGAATCTTGGATTAAATGGGAATTATCTGCTCTTATTTGATGTTATTTGGAAGATTTAGTAGTTTTTTTGGATTGAATGGATGGGTTAGTGTTAGTTAAAAGATCAGAATGAGAAGGTAATAGGGAAAAGTTTCGTACGTATGAGAAAGACAATGTTGTTTAAGTGAATTTTTTTTGTTTTAAAAAAATACAAGACTCAAAAAATTTTATTATTTGAAAATTAAATTTATTATTACTTTTATTTCAATTATTTTCTTCTTAGGTCACTTTCACAACAATTTTTTTAAAACTGTTAATTACGTATGATGTAACATTATTGAAATTACAAACAGACCAGTACCAAAAATTTAATATTTTCTTCTTCTTCTTTTTATTCAAACAAGCATGTAAAATACCCAAAACAAATATAGACTGAAACAAGAAAAAAAAATTCAAAGCATTATCTTTTCGGCACCTATTTCAACTAATTAAATTAGCAAGAAGCATCAAAGCGTCAAAGCTTAGTCTTATATACCAATCCTAATTATCATACCAAGAGTTAATAACACAATTACAATTTTAGGGAGCGACACAGTCTCTCGTGAGAACATTTTTTCATATACTTCCTTTTATTACTCTTGTTAAATTCCTTTTTTTTCTTCTTTCTTGCTAAACGTAAAACCTCGAATTTCAAGTTTCATGATGAGATCTTTTGGATTTCTATGTTTGTTAAAAAAGACGAGGCAAAATACGAGAACACGTAGATATATAATATATTTCACGAAATATATTTCGCGTTTAGAATACTGAAAGCCTCTTTTCTTGTTCGTCTTTTCAATGTATATGTCCATTTTGACCAGGGACATATATATATGCGTTTATGATGTTTGAAAGTGACTTTTAGCATGAGGAAATAAATCTTGTCTAAAGAAGGTTGTGTTGTGTTCTCTTTCTCTATATCTGGTTATTCGCGTTTTTTTTATTTTTTATTTTTTTTTATTTTTGTAGGTATGACGAGGATGCAAGTAGAATAAAACTAGTTGACGTGTATTAGTCAGACATGTGTGTGTCTGCTCTTTTGTATTATTTATTAGGTGACGTGTACGTATATATGTGCGTGCATGTGTTTGTTAAAATGTACAACTTGAAATTTAATGAGAAAAGAGTATAACGGAAATAAAAACGTTGACTCGTTGAGAAATTAATTAAATTAATTTAATCAAGTTTACAATTAAAACAAGAAAATTCCTATTTTAAAAGTACTTAGCAAGCCATTGACTTTTGCAGCATCGATTAAAAAAAATAAAAATACTACACTTGAATCTATAAATATTTCTGCACAACGATCATTCACTAAAAGCACGTGTCTAAATTAAAATCACTACAAAGCTACAAAATAAACTTCACAAAAAATTTTCAAGTCAGACACAAGCATCAATTGCAGATGTGTATACTACCAAAACAGCTCTCTTATAATATACTCTCTTATCTCCATATTTTATTATTCGAATATATGTGTATATCCGGACACTACACTCTTCATTCAAACATATATAGTTTTTAACCCCCTTGAAACTTAAAGCATTGCATCGATTTCACATGTCCCAGACGTCCATTAAAAGCTCTCTCTCTCTTCACTATACTATATACTCTATGAATACCAAAAATAAAGCGCTTGTGATATCAGCAAATTCAGTCGATGGATTCTTAAAGTGTATAAGGTACACTATAGAGATGCAGCTGACCTGTCGATGAGTAACAATTGTTATTTTTGTAAGGAAAGAAAAACGTAAATAGAATTTAGAAGGATGTGACTGGAAAGTGTTATATTATTGGAATGGTATATAGGATATAGAAGTAAATTTTAATTATCAAGAGGAAGTTGTGCACTTAAGCAATTGTTAATTTGTAATTAGAATTTTATTTTATAAAAGATATCTAAAATTAAATAGCCTTTAAAAGCTTTATATAGAGAAATTGATTAATCCCAAATTACATAATCCTCTTGGTACAATTTAAGTAAGTTTCAAGTACTTACAGTCAAACATAGTCAGACTCGCTGCCCTTTATATCCTACACCCATTAAATTATCAACAACAACAAAATAATAATAAATAAAAATAAATAAATAAAAGAAAATTACTAATATAAAAAATTTTATTTTATTTTGTTACAGAGAGGACGATCAAATAGTCGGTTCATACTTGGTAATAGAAAACATAGCACTTGAAGATTACGGTGAATACGTATGCCAAGTAAGTAACGGCATCGACGACGACGAAGTTAAAATACTTGCACATCTTTATCGTCAAGGTAAATCAAATTGTCCCTCTAATTTTATTTTTTATCCTAAAAATATTTCTCTAATAATAAAATAATTAAAAAAATTTTTTTTAAAAATTCTGTTACAGAACCTCAATTTGCACCAGGTATGCAAGCTGGTTCTTGGCACAAATCATTACTGATATCACTTTTAGTACTTGTACTTTTAATATCAGCAGTTGCATTTTGTGCTCGATGTTGGTTACCAGTTGCTCTCTTTTGTCGTGATAAATTTTCACCACTTGAAGAAGATGGTAATTATATAGTATTTATTATTTCCTTTTTTTTATTGTATCTTATTGCATACCTTACTTGGATATATAATACAACCAAATAGATAATTTATTTAATAATATAGAATTTGTTATAAATACATTAAAAAATAATATGATACACGAAACGATGAAGTAATATATCCTCTCTTTAATATTTCATGGTAATATAAAAAAAAAGAGAATGGATAATTTTTGTTATAGTACTCGAAAACCTACCATTATTTTATTACATATATATATATATATACAATTGCACGAATTGAATTATTTATGTCATTCATGTCTCCTCGTCTTATTTTATATATTCAAATATACACACACACATACACATATATTTATTTACGTTTGACTTGTGTAACTCGTGTGGGGGTATTCATTAGCCTACGCTAACATAAATATATATCGAATACAATCGATCCAGCTTTAATATCAAATCACAATCGTATCTATTCAAATAACATAAAAAAAGTTAAGCTACGATAACGTACAATTTACAAATTGAATTTCACCATCATCATCATCATCATCATCATCATCATCGTGCTATAATCAAAAAGAACTTTCACAACACGTTCTATACCTACTACATATATACAGCCATCAATAGATAGATAGATAGATAGAAAGAGCATCGCACCCATTTTAAATACGAAATTAAACGCACACAATATACAATACATGTATAGCAAAAACGATAAATATTTAACACGCACGACTTCCCGGTAGCCTCTCTCATCTATGGCTTGTGCATATATAGGTATATATCCTCTTTTCTACTTAAGGAAGGAGGAGTGGGAAGGGGGTGATATTTATTTATAAGCTGGATCGTCAACTGCACATAATACACGCACGCACACACCTGTCGATTAAAAATTTTAAACGCATCCTCATTGATGCTTAAGCTTACTTATACTGGTTTTTCTATACTATTACTAAATATAACTGTGCTTATAGACTGCACATAGATAATAAAAAGGTCATCATCAGTTTAGTTTTGAATTTTATTTTAATTCTAAAAAATTGATGTATGATGTATGATTACATTTGATATGAAAATTAGTGTAATTTTGTATATATAAAAAAAAAAAATTTATCAAATAGTCAAACGATTTTCTATACGTTTAAAAAGTTATAGTATATAGATCGATATATTGATGGTGTATACCTATATTCGAAAATTCAACTCTCGCACGTGCGAACACAAAACGAAATGAACGAGTAATAGTACCGGAGACGCTTGTGAAATTTTCGCATTCATTTGTCGTGCATTGTTCGCTTTCTATATCTGTCTATCTTTTTCTATCTCTATCGTATATACTAAACTAAACGAACTGTACCCGCAAAACCTTCTATATCGCGTTAGTTTATTTTTTTTTTATCTATACCGTTTTTCTACAGGGTTTCTTTTTTTTTATATGCAGTTGTAGCTAGGTCACCTTTTTTGTTTTCTTCTTTTTTTTTTTTGGAATACAGAAGAGATAAAAAATAAAAAAAAATTTGACTGACGAGCATGACGAGAAAACACAATTTTTATATCTCTACTTCTTTTTTTTTTTATTTTTTTTTTTTGTAGATTTTATACATAAATTTTTATTTTATTTATTATAAATAACTTTAAAATTTAACAAAAATATCTCTAACACATTAATATTTCATTAACTAACCTTGTTACAGATGGTAAAGACTGCGACGCTTTAGTATGTTATCATGAAAAGGATTCAAATATCGCAATTGGAATAATCATACCAACACTCGAGTCAAGGCATCGTTATAAATGCGCTTCACTCGAATTGTCAAGTCTCAGCGAACATTGTAAGTATATCACAATACACATGATGTATAGTTTACCTTAATTAATAAACCACACACGTTTTGTTATATGTAGGTATATTTCTCGTGGTTAATTAATTAAACATCTCCCAACTTCCAAAAAAAAAATCTCTTTTTTATTTCTTCTTTGTAAAATATATATTCAGATTTTATCTGTTGCTACTACTGTTGCATCGTATAAACAAAATTCAAAAATCAGATTTCACGCTTGTCCAACTGTAAAGCTTTACTTTGTAAATTGGCCAATTAAAAGTTTTTCCTGCGAATGCATATCCAACGCATCTCTATATCTATCTACATTTTGCACATACACATACCTACATACATAACAAACATCGTAACAACCATTTCAATTCAGCATTTCTAAAAAAAAGAAAAAAACAAAAAAAAAAAAGAATCTTTGTCCCATTTCTATTAATCAATATTACGTAGCATACCAAAAAAATCCTCTTTTACTTTACTACACCACCTCAAAAAAAAAAGTCTCTTTAAAAGCAGAAATTAGACAGTGAATCCTTACTCATATATAGAATATACATAGACAATGAACCTCAACGCGAAAATCCGTGTGCTATCTCTTGCATATTCGAAACCCACAGATATATAGAATAGTAGGAGGTGGAATATATTCTCATTGTCCTCCGAAAGCATCATGCGACACAGACACACACAAGAGAAGAGACGCGCCCCCAGGAATCCGAGTCATCGCGAGACAATGCGCGCTTCACGCTTTTCTTCTTCTCTTGTCTTCTTTTTTTTTTTCATGTTTTAATACAAGTCGCTATGGCTTTTTTTTTGCTATATACAGAGATAGGAGCGACTTGACGAGAAAGTTCACAATGACTTCTTCTATTTTTTCTTTATCGTTTGTGACATCAGCGTGGAAAAACTCGACTATGAAAAAAAAAAATCAGACATTTGATAAAATCAGTTTGGGTATATGATGAATTAAGCTTGTTTTATAAGATTTATAAGATTTTACAATATAAAAAATATACACTGGGTTAATTTCAAGTGTATAATAAATTAATTATTAAGTTCACTGTACACTACACTCAGTTCTCTTATATTTTTTTTTCTGCTCTTAAGTTTGCAAAAAAAAAAATTGCTGAGTCACAATCATTCAGCAGCATAGTAGCGATTAAAACTCCCCCCTCAGAAGATTGACGGTCATATCGAGCAGTTTCTTTTTTTTTTCTCTTTGCGATCGTTAATTACAACTTTAAAACCAACAATTAATAAACTCCATCATCTTACCTTCATCAACAACAAACTATTATGCGTAACAAAAAAGTACAAAGTCGTTCTTTTATACCTATTTGGTTTTTTTTAGCCACGTAAACATTAATTCTCGTAAAGTCTTTTATTTTCTTTGAGTGAGGTATGAGAGAGGGAAAAAAAATCATTTTTTTTTATTTGTAATTAAAACTTTATTTCGTACGTGTGCATATATAAGTTTTTTTCTTTGGTCGATGATAGCTTATATGACGTTGTTTGCTCAGATGCTCTGAGTGGATTAAACAAAAAATCAGAGTATATGCGCGCAATTATATGCGAATAGAAAGACTCGAGAGAAATCAGGTGCTTTTGTTTATGCTAATATGTTTTAAGCTTCCATCCTTTTATAAATCTTTATTCACGGTTTTCTGCATTTCTACATACGCTGAAATAGTAAACCCACCTGCATTCAAACAATTACTTGACGAATATAATTCTACTATTATTATGCAAAAATCAAAAAGCTTCTCTTTTACGTGAAACATATCACCTGTAACTTTTGTCTACTTTGTTTTTTACTAACTTCAGTTACTATCCTCTCAAAATTTAACCATCAACATTTTTTTTTTTATTCTCAGGGAGTCTTGAAATTTCACCACACGCTAATCGAGCACGCCGAGTCATAGTGCTCCTGAGTCCAGACTGTTTATCTGCAGGCTGGACGGATTCCAGCATCACCCAGGCTCTAAAACAGTTATCCGGTCTACGCGCAATTGTGATAGCTCTACGCGAGCCACCAGCTTCAGCAGTTCCATCAATTGGTAAACCATGTGCTGGTCGAGTTGGTCCAACACGTCGACCATCGACTCCAGGGATCATAGGAAATGGAAAACCAGGTGTGCTTGCATTGCTACGCTGGCGAGATGCTCACGAACGTAATTTCTGGCATAGATTACGATTGGCTATGCCACCAGCAAGACCAAGACGAGGGTTTAAAGGTACGACAATGACGACGACTACGACGACAACGACGACAGCTAATGGATCAGCTGGAGGATCTGAATCTAGTGTGGTTGTTGATGCTGATGGACATCAACGTACTGTTATTGTGCAGACTGCTAATAATGGTGCTGGTGGTGGTGGTGTACAACAGATGGCAAGGTCTAGGGAAAGTTTAGAAGTACTTGTATAGAACGAGGAGACGTGCTGGGAGACAGCTTTTTTGTAAGGCTGATATATATGTCCCTGCGCTGATTATTTGTATGTGTTACGCTGAGGAAATAAAGAGATTTTGGCCTTACATAATATATGGTGATATGAAAAGTTTTTTTTTTTTTTTTGAGGGTGATGTGACTGTAAACTTTGCTGTTAATGATGATGTGTGATATATCAAAAGTCATGTGGTTATGCTTGATTATTAATTGGAAAGTTTGATTTTTTTTAATGTTACATATGTGATGACAGAGTGATGTATTTTGGTAAGTCGATTGATAAATTTATACTTTTTTATTATTGGTGTGTTACTTGTGGTTGTGAATTTATATTTTACATAAATATTTAATGATGTAAAATATTTATGTAAATATTAATTTTGAGGAGCACATGGAGTATGAAATTTATTAATCGATTATTATTAAAAGATTTGGATTATATAATTTTAAGGAGTATAATTTTGAGATCACATACATTGTAAATATGATAATAATGTCTGACAGAATGATTAAATTATTTTGTATGTAAAAATTATGAATGAATGGTTAATGAATTTGAAATATCTTTTTTTTTTATTTGTGTAAGGCCAAAATCGAATATTTGTTTTTCTCATCATGCGTGACTTGTAAAAAGAAACTGATAATTACTTGAACAAATATTATATAATATAAATTATAGATGTAACGTGCTGTATTCTATACTTTGTTTTCATAATTCTAATCGTATATATTCATAAGTCTCTTAAAAATTTTTAGTGCGTTTAATTTTATGTGAATCAAAAATGTATTTGACTCATGTTACGATTAGTTCTATCAATTTACTCTATACGTGATCAATTCAAACAGCAAATTTTTTTTTAATTTTATAAAATAATTTTTTTTAATTAGCACAAAAAAGAAAATACGTGATTAAATAGGTTGTCTCGATCGCTACGAAGACTGCCATTAAAGTTGTAATATTTCAATTCATTTTAATCCTTCAGAAGAAGATAATCTATTGTAAAAAAAATTAAAAAGTGAACTACTTTGCTAAACAATTGTAGATATAAATTTGTTACAAGTTCATCTTGGATTCTGTAAATCTAACTTCATATAAACAAGATAAACTTTAACAATTAAAGTTTCGTAAAAATATACGTAAAACTTTCATTTTTTTTATATTGTACAAAAAATTATATAAAGTCCAAGATTTAATTGTTATTACATTGAAATTTTAATTTGAAAAAATTAATTTTTAAGGAAGGAATGAAATATAAGCCATTAACGATTTTTTTAACGCAGAAAAAATAAAATCAAATGTAAAATTTTTAAACACTCTTAATTGGAAATGAAATGTTCAAAGCGTTAATGGTTTTTTTCGTTTTAAAAGTATACTGTACAAAACTCAAATGGATTACTAGGCTTAAAAGAGTAGCTCTGTAATCTTTCTGAGTTGTGAATTTAAATATGTGCTTTTGTAAATTCTTAACTTGTATGTATAAATACAACAAAAAATTTGAGCACAATTACGAAGAAAATCATAAATGAAATAATAAATATCTAAAATAGTAGCCTTAGATTAAAATAAATAATTTGTTGTCTTTGCAACTTCAAATTTTGGTGTATATATAAATTTTTGAAGAGCGGAAATTTCGAAAAATTATCTCAAATATGAATTTTTCAGTTGCGCAATGATCGAAACGAAAAATTATCCTGTGAGGATACTATTGTGCTGCTATTTTATTGTTGTTATTGTCGACGATCGTCCATTTGAAATCGCGCGTGCCCAAAGCCAAATGGTCTTCCTTTAGACGACTCGTCACTATTAATCTATTAATTATTATTATTATTATTATTTACGCTTTTGTACATAAAAAATTGTGCACCTCTGAATTAAATTGAGAAAAAAAATATGCGAAAGTTGGCGCGAAAGTGCCATTATTTATTCGAGCATCATAGGTGTACTGTGTTATTTATAAATATTCGTATTTGTAATGTTTAGGTGGTGTGATTTGCGCTTAATCGAAGTTTAAAGCGACACCAAGCGCACATTATTTAATCTTTTTTGTTTGTTTGATTTCTTTTTTTTTTTTTATACGTATAAATATAAGTAATAGTTTTTAGCTTATCGCTTCTACTCGCCTTATCGATATTTTTCTGTAAATCTGTTTAAATTTCGGTATTTTAAAGAACGTTAATTTGTTTATATTTGTATAATTATTAAATGAAATTCAGCTTTCACTGTCTATAAGCTTGTAAAAGCTCAACAACGTCAATTTTTCAAAATTAATCAATAAGATAATAACGAAAAAATCGAAGGCTTTTTTTATACATAGATGTACGTTATAATGATAGCTTTGCCGTTAGTCATAAGAATGTTACTCTAAGCGATTGCATCGATATCAATTCCGAGATACTTCAAATTAAGTTTGTTATAAAAGAGTCGAGACAATTATAAATACGTCCAGTTCGCAATCGTCTTCATCTGCATATCGTGGCTGATCAAGTTTTACCAAAAAATAACGTATCATACTTTTATGCAATAACGATTGCTGGAGTCTTACGTTTTATTTTAACGACGATCGCTGTCTACTTTTTTATGCTCGATGAAAGACTTGAGCCAGGATGTACAATCACAGACGAAATCGCAACTGGTCGTATCATTAATCGCTCGACGTACTTGCTATAAGGCTGCAGCGAGCTTCATTTTTCAACGATGATGTACGATTGATATAATCTCTTTACTGTCAGTATTACGATACACTAGTGCATACTCTGCTCGCAGACATTGCAACTTGGGATGAAGCTGACGCAAGGGCATATTTTTTTGATACATTTATAAGGCTGTGCTTGGTAAAGCAACATTAATTTTAAGAAAAAGTTTTTATAAATCAATTTTTTTTTCTACTTTCAATTTTGCTTATTTTATCAGTTTGAAAACAAAAATGTTAGTTTAATTATTTTAAATAAAGTTTTAATAACATCAATTTTTGAGTAAAGACTGCCCTTGCATCCTCATGCCTGTTGATTCTTGCGAAATGAGTATAATCAGAGAAATAGTTCTTAGACACACTCGCACAACTTGTTTTCTCACTCAAAGCAACAAAACTTTTGATACCAACTTAAAAACCTCATTACTTTTTATAAATGTTCAAGTGCTGCGACCTTCAGATAGTAAAGCAAATTCTTATGTGATAAATATCGAGTAAAGCAGAAGAGAGCGACGTCTTTTTTTTTTAATTGAAAATTCGGCATTAGTTAATAAATCGTTAGAGTTAGTTCCTTCGCTTCGGAACTCACTTTAGTACTCTACGTTACTTTTATTTTATTTGTAATGTACTCTTACTGAATTCAATTATTTAATAAAAATAATTTATAAAACAATATTTTTAAAATTTGTTTTTTTTTTTACTTATAAATATTATACAATTTTCTAATAATTTATAAACATGAAAAATATGGTATAAAAACACAAGTAAAAAAAAATGATAAATATATTTGATAAAAGAATGCAATTTTTATTTTTGTTTCCATATAAATAAATACATTTTTTTTCCTTTAATTCAAAATTTTACTTCTATTATATTTGCTTACGTACGTAAAGCTAATACATTAATTTTAAATTCAATTATCATTTTTAAATTCTTATAAAGGTATAAACTTTATGTTTGAGTATTAGAACAATTTTGTAAAGTAACTAGATCATCAATATCAAGATATTTATGAATATTGTAAACAACCAAATCTGGAAGATATCCATTTGAAATAAAATTTAAATTATTATCAGCGTTTTTGAATGCTTCAAATCGAATTTTATGAACTTCTTTTACACCCCACAAACATTTACCAATTAACATATGATCATAAATAAAAAATCCATGATTTTCACAATTAAATTTTTTAATTCTATTCATCTTAGCAACTTCCAAGCAAACTTCTCTATTTGCATGTAAAAAATCATAATATGTCAATTGATCAACTAATGGCGTTACTTTCATTCTATTAATTTCTTCCAAGCACCTTGAATAAGGAGAAAGACGTTCACGCCAGGATTTTGATGAATTAAAATTTTTAACTACAGCATTGATGTTATCATCTTTAAGACCCGCAGTTTCAAGCTTAATTTTATGGATCATTAACAATCTTTTGGCTGAAATATGTTTTCGATGATTAGCTTCACCATAATAACTAAGCAGAGCTTCAGTATCTGCTCCAAGATCGAGAAAATATTCCAAACCAATAATACGATTATTCTCTAAAAGATAATGTAACGGTGTTTTGTTTTGTTTATCTCGAGCGTTAAAATCGACCTCTGGACGAAAAATAACATTTCTAATTCTCATTTTTAATGTACTATTCGCAGCCATAAGATGCAAAATAGTTACTCCCTCATTATCTGGTATAGCAAGATCGATATCTTCCTGTCTTAATAGCAAGTTAATTATTTCATAAATGATAGGCTTTTTTGTAAATAATAAATGAAATGGTGTGCGACCATCAAGATCGGTAAAATTCAAATATGCACCTCGTTCAATCAACAGCTTAACTATTTCAAAACTACTCGATTGAACTGCATAGTGTAAAGGACTTCTTTTGCACTTGTCTTGCAAATTAACATCGAGTTTTAGGTCAAGCAATTTACGGAATACTTCCTCATTTTTAGTGCAACATTGGGCTGCGATATGTAAAAGATTTGAACCCGAGTGATTCTTGAGTTTAACATCTGCGCCTCGATCGATCAACATTTCAAAGATGTCAATATGACCACCAGTCAAAGCGTAAAATAAACCAGTTCCACCATTAGGACCTTGAGTATTTATTGATACGCCTTGGACTATAAGGTAGTTGGCTACCATTATAGATCCTGTATGGCAAGCTATCAATAAAAGTGTTCGATTCCAATCGTCGTCACATATTTGTCGATTAGTGCATTTTATGAGAAATTTGAAGATCTGAAAATAAAAGTTACCAAAAAAGTTTATATGAATTGGAGAATATAAACTTAGAGTGCTAAATTATATATAAATTTACACTTACAGAAAATTTACCAAGTTGGATGACCTTGGACCAGTGATTATAAGGAAGATCACATTCACTCCACTTTTTTGTGTCGCGTTTAAGATCGGTATCCATATCGCAACCTTTGTCAATAAGTAGCCTGATAACTTTCTTTTTTTCACTTTGTATTGCTCTGCCTAAGGTACTTTGAGACCAGGTAAATTTTTGATTGATGCGATTGTAATCAGGTAGGGCACCATGATTCAGGAGAAGTTCCGTAGCCTTACTATCGCCTCGACGAGCTGCAAGATCCAGTGGCTGACTCGACAATCTTTTGTCATTTATATCGTCGAATTTGGCTTTTTTTAGAAGATTTGTTAATAATTCGTAATTGCCCTTCATAACTGCACGGTAGATTGGATTTTTTAATGAGGATTGTCTTGATGATTTGCTGCTCTGCTGAGTTTTATATTTAAAGATAAAATTATATGATTTTGTGTTTGAGAAAAAAATATATGTATAGCAGAGTTGTAAAATATTCTTACCAGAGTAGACTTCATAATAATTGATTTTGAAAAGTTTACTTTAAAAAAAAATTCACTACTTTTTAAAAATAAAAAAAAAAAAAAATTGTTTTACTGTGCACTCTTTACCAACGCTAAAGACGCTATATTACACGCTAAAGACAAATCAACACTATACTTACACACAGGCTTATATAGGCTCTTATATTATTTGTACTGTTAATGAATTCATTCATTTCATACAATTAATTTACGTATCAAGCATTATAGTTCTTATGTTTTATAATTACAGAAATAAACAAAATAGTTTGTTCATGTATATTGAAGTTCATTTATTTTTTTTATAATAAAGTACATATTTTATAAATTCTTACTAAAAGTATTAATTATAAATTTTAGAGTTTTAACATACTTAAATATTTTTTCTGTAATAATGTGATCATCTATTTTAAAAATTAGAATGAACACATTTAAAAGAATAATCATAATGAGAAAAAAATACATGCTTCATTAAGGCCTTTCATTATTCAAGCCCTTATAAAAATAATTTCATAAAATTCAAAAATGAATTTAATTTGCTTGTATACGTGTACAATATTTTGACATTACATAATTATTAATAATTATATAATAATTGTATTCGTGATATTTTAACTTGATTTTATTATATTTTTCTTAGTAAACGTTGTAAAGACAAAAAACGGTTCAAAAAGTGATAACCGAGTAAAAAAAGCAATATTTCTCTGCTATTCACAAAAACTTCATAAAAACAATATATATAACTGCACTTTTTCATATAAAAGATAATTAATATAGACGAACATGCTTGAGATATACAAATATAATTCTGTGATAGACAACATTATTAACATAATTTATTTCAACATTCAGGCACTTGTATTTTAGAGACTAAGTCATTCCCTTCTGTGCGCATTCTTATTGTTTAATATTTACAATACAATTAATCGATAACAATTATTTAAACTTAACTAGCTATAGTAATATTGATTTTTAAAAAATAGTGACATTTGATTAACAAGGCCATTCGTGTGCATGCACGTATTGCCACGCAGCATAGATTATCAGTTTGAAAATAGTCAGTATACGGACATGAAATTATCCGTTTTTTTCTAACGTATAGGAACGTCTTTCCTATTTTTCGTTTTACATCACAAATATTACAACGGTGATCAATCTCAAATACATACGTATGAAACTTACATTAAGTCCGTTAAGCCTAAGTTATGAACACTCGCGTTTGTCGTAATCTCGACTCGGAACAGCAAGCATCAATGAAAAAAAAAACTTTTATAATCTATGTACGAAATCGTTTATTAAGGCTTAGCCTCTCTGGCGAGGTACGCGAATCATCATCAAAAAAAGCACCGGACGACATTGACAAATATTTGTATATCATACATCAAAAAAATACATATTCGTATGTATTCATAAACATTTATCATTACCATATTATATATCTCTCTTTCTCGCGTTTTATATATACTTAAAATACGTATTAAACGCTTTGATAATGGACACGAATATCAATTGTGAACAGATAGACATATGTACGACAAAGACAGGCTTTTTTTCACAAGTACATAAACAAGTGATAGAAATGTTATTCCACAATAACACATAAGACGTGTAAAAAAAAAAATGAAACATTTGTTGCGAAGTAATACTGTGCCATTTAAACATTAGCGTTCAGAAGTGACAAGCATTGATCCGCCATAAAGTTAATGTACTTTCTTTTACATTTTAAGGCTCACTCATCAAAGAAAATTACACTTAAAATTTACTCAACGTTAAGTTAAATGACCTTCATTAAAAAATAAGTCCCATTATAAGTTCATGCACTGACTTTGGCAACTTCTATTAAAAATATAAAAGTTTCTAGATGGATATTGCCTTAGTCTCTTACAATTTTAAAGTCAAGTAGCAAAGCGTTAAGTATAATCTTCATTCAAAATTGCTCTTACTTTTTTATAACATTTCACACATTCAAAAATTAAACTATCAACGTTTTTTAACGTCATTACGATTTCACCAGTTTACAATTAACAATTGACACATCTCAAAGAGCCGTATTGTAGCTAGTCGCATTATTGTAGGCTTTTTCAGCGACCCTCATAAGGGCCTCGGCCATAGCAGAACCAGTCTCGTTGACCATGCTTCTTAAATAGCCGGATTCCTTTTGCAGAAGAATATAAGGATGATCGAATTCCTGAAGAAAATAAAGACACAAGCACATCAATCAATGATAATATAATTCAATTTAATAAAAAATGACTCAAACAATCAATCAAATAATCAATTAATACTCACCACGGCCGTTCCAGCGTCCATGACCAATATACGATCGCTATCCATCACTGTATTAAGTCTATGCGCAATAGTCAACACAGTGCACTCAGCGAATTTAGTTCTGATAGTTTTTTGTATAAGCTCATCGGTCTTGGGATCAACATTAGCAGTAGCCTCATCGAGAACCAGTATAGGGTTATTTTTAACGATGGCACGAGCTAGACAGACCAGCTGTCTTTGACCGACGCTCATGTTACTACCTCCTTCGTTGATATGAGCTTGCAGACCGGAATCCTTAAGTTCGACTTCTTCCAGTGCTCGCCAAAGTACTGCGTCTTCGTACAAATCGAAGGGATCGAGATTCTTACGTAGAGTTCCCGAAAATAGGAAAGGCTCCTGTGGGATTATACTTATTTGTTGGCGAAGATCGTGTAGACCGATTTCTCCAGTTTCAACACCGTCGATTTCAATGCGACCTTGTACGTCGGCTAGCCTAAAGATGTTGAAGGTGATATGATTAATTTTTATGGCTTTTTTCTTGTTTATATTGATTAAATTAAAAATTTACCTGAAAAGAGATTGGATGAGGGAAGATTTACCAGCGCCAGTACGACCTACAATACCAATCTTTTCTTTCGGTCTTATCTCGAAGTTGAGATTTTTAAGAACTGGTGGATCAAGAGGAGAGTAACGAAGATAAACAGATTCAAACTCAATTCTTCCTTCTTCAGGCCAACCATCCTTAGGTTTCTTGTCCGGTAAACTTTCTAGTGGTGGTTCACTTGGAACATTACTAAAAAACAAAAAATCATTTTATTAAAATTTCAATTATAAATTTTTAATCACAACAATAAAAAAAATACACAAAAATAAAACATAAATACCTATATTCCAAAATTCGTTCAACAGACGTCATTTGATTTTCTAATTCCGTACTTTGTCGCATACCCCATTGGAACATTCCAGTCAATCCAATACTTTGCGTAATAGCCAATCCAACAGAACCACCATCAGCTCCATCACTCATAACAAGGAAGCTCATCGTTACAATAACGATGTAGAGCAAACAGAACACATCAAGATAGAAGCCGAAAGCTCGCGATGTTGCGATAAAGATAAACCATGCGGACGAGTGTAAGTCTTGGTGATTATCGAACTCGTTGATGAGCGTTTCGTCAGCGTCGAATGATCGTATGGTTGCTAATCCAGAAAGTGTCGCACTCAGATGTCCAAATACCGGCGATCGAGCTGTAAATTACAAAATTTACATTATAATCACTCTTATTACTTTTTATGTTATGATAAACACGCATAATCCGTGTATACTTACTAACTCCTTCCAATCGCTTAACACTCCTTCCGGTAGATATATAAAATACTCTCAAATACCAAAATACAAAGCTAATTAAAAATGTAGGTATAAGTAACCAAGGATTGGAAATCGCTACGACAACGATGATACCAGTAAGCGATAATCCAATCTGTAGACAATCTATAAGAGCGATTGGTAGCAATTCGTCAACAGCACCCATATCCTTGGAAAATCGATTGAGAATACGACCAGAAGTGTTGGTATTGAAAAAGCGCATTGTCGCTCGACTAACCGAACTGAACATTGTATCGTGGAGATTACGTGAAGCTCGCATACACATGTTAAAGAAGGCGGAAGAACGTACGAGTGTCACGATAATTGTCAGTACGGTTATACCACTGTAGATGTAGATGCATTCTTCTCGTGTAATGATTCCTTTCCAGTTTACGATTTCAGTACCGTTTGGCGTTTCACGCATCTGTAACAACATTAATTAACAAATTATTAATAACTCATTCATCTAAATATTTATTAAAAAAAAATTTCTTTTTTTACACTCACTTCTGAATTCTCCTCCATTCTGACCCACGTAGAAATAAAGAAATCACCAGCACTTGCAAAGAACTGAGCAAGAACACAAAGTAAAAATACACAGAATATTACACAGCAATTTCCACCTGCTTTAAAGTATCCCTTATAAACCCATCCACCAACGCTGCCTTTGCTTCGCATTTCTTCTTCCTCGTGAGGATCACCATAACTCAGATTGTTTTCATTCGTCATAAACGAACTAAGGGATGTTATGCTACCTTGACGTGATGTACTACGACTTGCAGGTGTTGAGCCTGCATCTTCCTGGTCTCGCTCAGTTTGGGACTCGAGTAATCTACCAAAGTCAACACCTTGTGCTACCAGCTGATCAAATGATCTAAAAAAAAAAAAAAAAAATAATTTATTATTAATTTTAAATTTTAATTAATTTTTTAGAATATAAATATTGCTATAAAATAGCTACCCTTCAGCTTTAATTTGTCCATCTTTAAGCACAATAATCCTGTCAACGTCTCTCAGATACTGTAGCTGATGAGTTACCAAAATCCTAGTTTTTTTCCTCAAATACTTGGCAATGCATTCCTCAAACATGTGTTTACCCACGTGCGCATCAACTGCACTCAACGGATCATCAAATGCATATATCGGTGTATCAGAATAAACAGCTCTTGCCAAATTGATTCTAAAAAAAAAAAGACAAAACATAAAATCATTAATTAATATAAAATATATTTAAGAAAAAAAAAATTCTAACTAATTTAAGCCAAGAATATCATAAAAGAACATTTATTTTATCAAAAGCGATCGCTTTTATCAAGTCACAATATTGTATGGCCTTTACACACAATTAATCTCGTTGATTTCTGTCTCTGACTGACAATATAAGAACGCGTGTCTGTATTGTGTATTGAAGTTGCTACTACTACTACTACTATATATGACTTTACCGGGAGGCTAACGAAGCTGTCGGTCAGTCAAGTAATTGCGTTTGAGAGAATTGTATATATGTATATGTATGTACATAGAATGACGAATGAGAAACAATGTTATATACTCGCGTGTCGCTTTGATAATTCATCGGCATATAGTCGTCGGTGCTCGATTTGTCACATATTTACCGCCGTCCGGTCATACTTTTATTTTTCTTTTTCTTTTTTCTTTCTTTTTTTGTTTGTAGATGATACGATATACGGTATTGAGTTAAAGAAAGAAGAAAAAATGTGTGAGTTGGTAAAGAGAACAATACGTAATTCGGTGACTCTTTGAAAAATTGATTTAAAGTTCGTTCCAATTTACTGTTACCAATTATTATTTTTATTTTGTTTTAATAAGGATTATTATTAAGCCCGATATTATATTAAAACTTTGCCCTCTTTCCGGGTGGTCCGTACTTGACACTCGATTGTAATATCGCGATGGATTTTGATTGTCGTATACATAATCATGATTCGCGAATGCATAATATACGTTAGAAGCATTTTTAAACGTGATCAGACTCTCAACGAAATTTATACATTTCGTTTGAGAGTAATAAAAATTCCCTACCATTTTTGGAGTATATGTAGGTACATTATAAATTCACACATGCCTATCTGTACATTAAAAAATGCATACCTTGCACGTTGTCCACCTGATAGACTAATTCCACGTTCACCAACAATTGTTCTATCACCATAAGGTAACAATCTAAAATCTCGTTTCAATTGACAGACCTTAATCACCTGCTCGTATCTATGCTGATCCATTTTTCTTCCAAAAAGAATATTTTGTCGTACCGAACCTGCGAATAACCATGGTTCCTGGCATGCATATGCTATCTGACCATTGACCTGTAAAATATAGAAATATATAATATATGAATGAGTGAGAGAATTAAATTTATGGGGACGTATACGTCTAGTGGGTTGTATAGGCGCCGAGAT
Organism: Leptomastidea abnormis; assembly: GCA_030522805.1. Classification (NCBI taxonomy): domain Eukaryota; kingdom Metazoa; phylum Arthropoda; class Insecta; order Hymenoptera; family Encyrtidae; genus Leptomastidea; species Leptomastidea abnormis. Next base: position 20,754 of record JAPYZE010000295.1, read on the forward strand.
GGCGAATCGTGTATCTCTCGTGTCCCGAGACTATTGCAGTTTTAATGGACGGAAAAAATTTGTAATTACAGTCTTAGAAAATTGTATAGTCTGGTATATACTAGCATATGTGTGTGTGTGTGTATGTATGTATATAGCCTTGTATTGTCGCACGCGCTTGGTATTATCACGTAAAGCTTGAGATTGAAGTATTGTTTAGTATATATACGTCGTGAGTATAAAATTTTTAGTTTGATAATATACCTTGATAATAAAATGTTTCATGAAGAAAACAAAAAAAAATTTTTTTAATTCAACTATACGAAATTTTATTACTTATTGACTTTATAATTTTATTTTACTTGAATACACAATCAAACTATATTTTTTTTTTTAAAACAAACCCGTAAAACAGGTAATAATCATGTAAACAAAAGTCTCATAAAATCGCGACAACAAAAATCACAAAATTCACTTTATAGACTTTTACGATCCTTTCACTTACTTCGCGAGTCAAGAAAATCGCGTATTGGTCGCTTCGCATAAACTTTCTATCCTCCGCAATTATCTATGAAGCAACATGGCCTCGCGTCACCGATACACACATGCTTTTCATACATATGTACATACATAAATAAAAAAAAACTTAGAAATTCTAAAAAAAAAAAAAAAACTACTGATCAATCTTCAACGTACCTCAACTCTGCCAGAGGTAAGAGGCAACTCTTTCAATATAACATTAAGGAAGCTAGTTTTTCCAGCTCCAACTTGTCCAACAACAGCAATGAGTTCTCCAGGTTTAACATCAAGATTAATATTATGCAGCGTATCGATTTTTTCATAAACCAACCACTTCGCTGATGCATTTTCTAATCTGACCATTCCTCGATTAGCATCGTCATCTTCTTCCTTCTCGCTAATACTATTATTACCCAATTTTCCATTTTCACTTGATTTATCCAATTTATCTTTTTTCTTTTTTTTCTTTCCGTCAACAACATCATCCACGTGTTTCCTGTAAATCATACTACGGTCAGCGCGAGTTGACACCTCCTCGTACATCATAAACTTCTGTAGACGCCGGATGGATACTAGTACCTCAGCTACTTGTGTTATACCTGTAAGAAACATAAGACGAGCGGATGTAGTTATATTCGGAGTAAGTTCTTTTCTTTTTTTTTTGTCGTTGACTCTTTGCTTTGTTAAGGCTTCTTTGTTTGTTTTATATGTGTATATAAAGAAACGTAGTTGGTGATACTTTTAATTTTTTTGTCATAAGCATATTTCCGGCTTTAAAGTACGAAAATAAGGTATCTTTTTTAATCTTTCTTTTTTTTATGATACGAATAAGAAAATAAACTTCGAGTTAGTTTGTAATATGTAATTAGATCGGTTTTTATAACTTTATATTCTAGAACCTGTTGATTCTACTATGATAAGACTTGTTTACACGTATTTACTGTGTGGTTGATTCGATCAAATGTTTTGTATACGCTAGTTAATTTTACACGCGCATAAATATATACAATTACAATCTGATTATTTGATTATTATAGAAAAATCTCATATATGTAATTAAAAGGTGATATTTGTAATCAATTAAATTTAATTGCAGATTGTAAATAAAAATAGAAGATAATCATACGTATTAGATTTTTATCAAATTTTATAACATTGTAAGTTATAATTCAACATGATTCTATCAAATTGATAATTAAATTTAAAATTTGTTAACTAGTTTCAGATTGTTCTTTTAAAATAGAAGGTGTATATTGACATCGTTTGTCGGTATCAATGTTTTCTGAGATAAGAGCAAAAAAAAAAGAAGATTAAAAAGAAAATTTTAGTTGCTACCCGAAGCAAGATCAATATATCAATTCACTAACTATATAAAATACTATACCGTTGACGCGCGAATAATTACTCACCACAACAAATTAAACAAGTTCATCAGAATTATGCATAATTAACCTTAGCATCAAAAACGATTAATAAGAAACCAAAAAAAAAAAAACAAGGAAAAAAAATCACGATACAACATCAAACAGTTCTTTTCCCTTTTAATTTTCTCATGAAAACACAACAAAAACAAATAAAAAAAAAAACTTACCTTGTGGAAAGAATACAGTCATATTAGTACGCAGGATATTATAGTAAGCCGTAAGCATAAATACAATCTCAGCATTGATATGCTTGCCAAGTAGTACGTAAGCCAGTATAGTAATGAAAAGTGACAGTCTAGTTGAGAACATAATAAATGACATTATGGCACCACGTATATAAGACATTCCACGTATAAACTTGATTTCGTTAAAACGAGCTTTATGTATAAGTGCACTAAATGGTTTTTCCCAGGTATACATCTTGATAGCTTGGATTCCAGATATAACTTCATTGGTGAGTCTCACACGTTCGTCTGTGCGTATGGCTGTTTTAAGTCGCAGAGAAGACGATCGTTTGCCCAGGAAGCCTTGCAGTGGTATGAACATCAGGAGGGTAGCTACACCAATCACAGCTGATTCTTGAACTTCGTTGTACATGACGTACATGACGATCATAGTTTCTAATGGACCGATCCATAGGTAGTGCAGGAATATCGTTGCTACATCAAAACGGTTGACATCGTTTGACAGCAGATTCACAGCTTGACCTACAGTTGTCTCGCCAAGAGCTGTACGCGAAAGTTTTAGAGCCTTTCGGTAGATTAGCGAACAGCAAGCCACTCGCATCTTCATACCCATGTGCAGAATTGCCATCATGTAAGGATGGATTACAAGGACGTTGAGGGCTGAACATAGTACTACACCACCTGCGTATAGATAGGCTTCCTGGAGACTTATGGTGTTTTCTGAACGACCGCTGAAGTATTTTAGAAGACGTGCGAGGAAGAGTGGCTGGGATACTCTGGAACAAAAAGAGAAAAATTTTTTTTAATTAATGAGATTATTTTATTGAATATGCGTAGTAATAAGTTTTCTAGAATAATTTTATAATGATAGAGCTGTTCAATTTTTTTTAACTTAATTAATATAACGCTTGTGTAAGTTAAGAAAAAATTATTTTAAATAAAATTTAAATAAACAGTAGTTTGTAAAAAGAAATTTAAAATAAAACATTTAATATGCTAATTTTAAATTAAGAAATTAAAGTGAATTAAAAGATCAAATTTAACTTATTTGAAAAGCAAATTAAAATATTTATTTAATTGCATTTCAAAATTTAAATACATGTGATTTTACTTCTTGTATAAATCTATGCATTTTGTTTACGTTGTACATCAGCTGTTTGTAATTACAGATGGAAATATAATTTTACAAAGTAATCCACTTATCCAAATAATTAAACAAAAAATATTATGTTTTGTTGTTGTTTTAACAATACCAATATAAAGATAAGAAAGCAATACGTACAAGGAATCCAATTGATTTTATTTATTTTAACTTAAAAAATTTTATCATTACGAAATTTTTAACTACCGTGTTAAATTTTAAACATAAAAAATCATTTATCGCGATTCGAAAGAGGCCTGATAAAGTGTTACAAATCCAATATTGAATATGATATCAATGAAACATTTTTTTTTTATTACTTTCAAAATACAGTAAAAAAGAAAAAAAACAAACAAAATCGTTAAATAAATAAAATATAACAATCAACACTCAAATTCATACATGTTTCGAAATATCAACATTTTTATATAAATAAATTGATGAAATTCGATACAAAGTATAAGACTCCAAATATAAAAAAAAAAAAATTTCTTTAAATTCTTAATATTTATACAATCCACAACGAGAAAAATTTCACACCTGTTTTTATTTTATTAATGAAGATAAAAAAAAGAAACTCATTTAATATATCGTATATAGATCGTTTTCAAATGAAATTGTAATCTCAAAGTAAATTATCGATAAGTAACGCATTTAACTGTTTCGACGACAGGGACTTCGACTATTAAACACACATATTGTTTGATCAATAAGTTAAACGTTTCATTCCGTCTCGATAATTTTATATATTCGCAAATCTCTTTTTTTTTATCTTATTTAATGTTAAGACCCCCAAGTCTTTTTTTCCAAGTACATACACTTTAAAAACCCGTCAATCATTTTATATTAAAAAAAAAAAATAATAATTAAAAAAAAAAAATATAAAAAAAAATAATTAAAATAATAACCTTCAACTATAATGAAAATGTCATACATAGTCAGTAATAGATACGTCGTTAAATTTAAGTTATCGAGAAACGCCGGTTAAAACACTACATCACTATATATACATACCCCAACATTAAAAGCGATAAAGAGCGTGACTGTTAACTATGCTACATACAACAATTCAAGTTTTGTCGATTACATAAATCACTAAAAATGCTACTATACACTTCGTTTGAGACTCACTTGATTCAAGGCGCGAATCAATTGACTGTTTAGTTTCGTATAGGCTTCACAATTTTTTCCTTTCATCTTATAGCTATAGCCCAATTAAAAGAAGACCAAAGTATGCAGGCTTGGTTATCGAATATCGCGTAAACTATTGCAAAAACTGGTTCTTCTAAATTTGGAATTTTAATGTTCAATTAGACTTATTAATTTATTTGTCTGATGATTTTTCCATTAATACACGTTTTACTACAGATACTTGATATCTTTTTATTTTATTAATTTTTATTTTTACGAGCTTTGACTAAGCTTGAGAACCGGTCTGATTTTTCGCTTGAATTATTTAATAGATATATTTTCAGACTTTAAATTATTGATATGATGTGAGTGTTTAAAATTGGTTGACGCGGTGTTGATGATGTTAATAGAATAAGACTGATTTTTATTAAAGAAATTTCAAAGACCTTTTAAATATAGAAATTCTTTGCATACTTTCTTTTAATTTAATAATAAAAAAAAACTTTACTGACGAAAATATCTTTAATTGATAAATAAATTATTTTCTTTTCACGATAAAAAAAAAAAAAATTCAAAAGAATAAAAATAAAAATATTTCTCAAAAAAAATTTTTTTCCAGCATCTACACATAAATCAATAACAGTGAAATCATCATTCTCAAATATTCAAGCTAACACTCAAAAACCTACCAATATTTTCCTTATATCCTATCCTCATTCCTATTTCACGTTATACATACATACGTTAATAAAACACTAAAACCCAAACAGCTTTTTTTTTCATTTCAAGTACCAAAGCCACAAAGAAGTATTATAATCTAAAAAAAATCATAAATCTCAACGTTATACCAACATTTATCAAACAATCGTCAATTCAATCGATATAATATTGTTTTCAAATTCTATATATCCTACAAATCCATGTAAACAACAAAGTAAAATATATAACATCAATCTATATAACATCGTAACAATCGTTACAAGCCTCATTTTTTTTCTGATCGTATACACATATAATACCTATTCGTGCGCACGGCTCATCTTACTCACATTATCAGTCGATTGTACAAATAAACCGTGTACCGTTCGTTTATTCGATTTTTACTGGGTTAACGTATACACACATAATATAAACGAATCGAATAAAAGAGAAGTAGCTTTGTATCATTAAGTGTCGACAAGTATGAATATTTAATAAAGTCAAAAACAGCTGTCGATTATCAATTTTTTTTTTTTTTTATCAAAATTTAATATACATGCTTACGAACAGTAGTTCTCATGCGTAATTAACCCATACTGGCTACTGTGAGTTTGTTAAAGACAAAAAGTTTTCTTATCTCTGTATACGACTTAACTAAGATTTTTTTATCGAATTATGTTCTTTCTAGAAAAAAAAAACTTATGATCAATTGCCAGCTACTATACTAAAACAGTTTTAAATATCCCAAAAATTTTTCTCTATACTTATAATTTAAAACAAAATCAATTTAATCAAAAATACATACCTTAATACAATTTCAAAAATAGCAAGAAGTACACCATACAGCATAACTTTTGCACCAAAGCAACGTATAAGTACACGCATAAGACTTGGTTGTGGTCCAGATTTTCCATCGTTGGCTTTTCCTTTCGATTGATGTTTTGCGTTTGCTCTTTCGCATTCCTGTTCCCATAATTTTGCTATTTTTTCTCCAAGTAAATGACTTTTGTGTTCCTTTAATGGCTCATACAAATCCTGGATGTCAAGGTCACGACGATAACCGACCCAGAATAACCTTAGGATATAACTGTAACAGAAAACAAAGTATTTCTTTTTTATTTTTTTTTTGTTCTATGTGTACATGTAACTTGATGTTTGTCTTTAGCCTTGATCTTTTATTTAAAATGTAACATTGAAAACGAATCGTTAATTGCCTTTTAAAAGTATATGTTTCGTGTCAATTAAATTGCGATTACTTTTTTTGGTATATACGATAATATTGTGAAAATATATAGTTTTACAAAAATGATAATAATTATATCCCCCCAAAAAATTGTTATTTCAAATAATAAAAATAAAAATAAAAAAAAAGAACGATATAAAAAAAAAATTTGACGATTGCCAAGGTCAAAATTCCAAGCCGACATCGATCCCACGAGACTCTCAATTAATTGTTTCCAATCACAGGCGCGTCTGGGAAGCGTGAGACAGACTATTCATTGTCAACTATCACATATACACACACACACAAAGATCGTATACTGGAATTCACGTCATGTGTCATAACCCGATGCAATCAGGAAAAAAAAAAAGAAATCAAAAGAACCACACATTTTGATCATTGATTTCTTAGCAAGATCATATAGCTGCTTCTCTGCAGGTGGTTTGTCTTATTTCGAGTGTATATACCCCACCTCCTCCCCCTTTCTTATGATTGTGCAAACGAAATCAAGAACAAGGATTTGCCGGTTGTGTGTAAAAGATATCGTGTTTTATTTATGAGAGCATAAGCGACTTATCATTGACGCCTTTTCTCTTTTTACACACGTGGATGTTTAAAGTACATTTTATCCGAGATTTTCATATCGGTGATCGGCATCTTTTTTATTTCTTTTTTTTTCTTTACGAAAAATATGGGTGTTAAAATCTTTTTAATTAATTAGATTAATGATAGGTAGGAATGGTTTTTGATCTAGCCGCTGATGTTAAAATTGCAAGTCATTGCTTACCAAAATGTTAAGGCGCTTAGCGGATTTGCTCCCTCCCTTGGATTTTTTGGCTTCTGCCCGTATACTTTGCCGTCCATTATTCTGCTGGGCCACTATCTGCCTGAAAAATAAAAAATATTTTTTTATTAAGGGGAGGTTCTCATCAAACGGGACCAAAAAATCAATTTTTTTATTTTTGCGTTTTTTTACAGCTTATTATGTGTAAAATAAGTTCTCAAAAGGATTTAGCCGAAAAAGATTCAATAAGAAAGTTACAGCATAATAAGTGCAACTACGCCTTATAAAAATGCATGTAATCTCGTAACTTTGAACGCGTTTTCTGGAAAACTACGTTTTTTAGATTGGTCTCCACGATATCTCAAAAACTACGCAATGGATCGACTTCATTTTTTTTAGTTTTAAAGGAAATTAAATTTACTGGATTCTAAGCCTATTTTCAAATCTCATTTATTGTTTCTCTCTTTTTAAAAGTCCTTTGAAAAGCAAAAAAACAGTGAAAAATGAGATTTAAAGTTCAAACTTCCGCCATTTGGAAAATTTTTAACTTTATAGTGTTGAAATAGGCTTAGGATCCAGGTAATATCATAAAATTAACGAAAAAACTTCGATGGATGATTTTGGATGAATTGGAAAGCTTCGGCGATGGAGACCGTTTTACTACTCGTTTTTCGTATGGTCACCTGTCTAATCGTATAAACAGTGTTTATAAGTGTACGTTTCAATGAAACAATTTTTTTTTTTATACTAAAAGAGTTAATTTATAAGTTTAAAAAAGTTTGAATTGTAAATTTACTTCCGTATATGAAAAAAAAATTAATAAAAATCACATTTAACATGACCAGTTTAATGAGAACCTCCCCTTAATTTAACATTATTTGATAGTAAGTAAGTGATAATGTGAAGAAATTTGAAAAATACCAAAAAAGCTTTGATGGATAAGAAAGAAAAAAAAAGCAAGACTACAATTTCGAAAATGTAATAACATGTTAAGAAGAAGATTAAATGAGACACACACACATAAATTTATCAATAACTGTAATTTTCAAATTGGATATAATTGCCCTGTTAAAGACTTTCAGAAAAACATCAGAAATGCAAGTCAGTAAAAGGCTGATAAACTCATCAAATTAACGCAAAGTCTGAAATTCATTGATAAAAATTAACATTAAAATATTTGCTTTATTATCGTTTACTAAATTTTCTGAATCGTTATTTATTTTATTGTTATAATACTCAAATATCCCATGCATAGCCTTTTCATCGTTATTGCTTCATAAGATATACATCAGATGTTCTTTATAGATTACAAATACAAAACTAATCCTGTTATTGTAAATCATTATTTATTTTTATAGACATACTAATATAAATGACAATATTTCAAGTGTTTTCTACCAAGTTACAACTATATTGTCATAGTTTATCTAGAAATCCCATTTGATTACTATTACGCGTCGATTTTCCTTTTAATATTTTATTTAAAAAAAAATTAATTTTTTTGATTTGATATAAATAGATTATAGATACGAAATTTTGTTTCAAGTTAACATGAAAACTAAGACTGATTTTTATCTTATCAAATTCAAATGGTCATTGTAGCATCTTGTACTAATTACGTTAGAAAAAAACATAGAGGTTCATTGCACTTAGATTTCTTTCAAGCACAAGATAATCCATAGATTGATCTAGAAATAATGAAATCAAATTGATAAAATATTTATCAAAACTTACATAAGTAAACAGGAAATAATATAAAATCAGGAATAAATACTTTAAGATTATATTAAAGTTTTAACATGAAATTCTTAGAATTTATAGATTAAGAATTTTAAATAATTATAAAAATAAATTAATTATATAATATGCAACAGTACCTAAGAATTATTTTTAAAAATAATGTATTAAAGTTGAATTATATTTTTGACAATCTTGAAATCATTATTTAAAAATTTTACAAAGCAATGACACAATATTAATAAGAAGTAAGTATTTACAGTTGCTTATAGAAAAACATGCAAGTCATTTATTGTATTTACTTTATTGAGCTGTAATAGGAATTGCATTGATGTCGATTAGATTAACTTTATCGTTAAGCTGATATATGTACATAAAAAAATACCTGATAAAACTTTTGTTATTGCATAATGGCATTATTACAATTTAACTAATTAAAAATTACTTTTACTTTATCTTATTTTTCAATTTCCATTATAAATAGTACTATTTACAGTACATACTTTCTTAATTATGAATGATTGAGTATTGCAGCATAATAAAATGTAAGAAAAATTCAATATAAAATATGTGACAGTTTACGACTTAAGATATTAATTTTTATTTTTTAATGCAGCGCTAGGTGATTATAACTTTTAAATTTAATAGAAACAAAACTTGATGTAGGTGTAAACTTTTTTTTTATTATTTGTATATGTTATGAAATGTTGCAAATATTTATACATTTAACAAAATAGTTCAAAACTCAAAATAAAACTATTTCAAGAAATTTCAAAGAAAAGTCAGGCATATAAAGTATAGAATTTAATGAGGTATTTGACGTTAAAGAATGTACATATATGTTGTGGTAATAAAATGATCCTTTAGACTTAGAAACAAAGTAATGTAAGTTAAAATGCAAATTTTTTTTTTATTACAACAAAGATAATTCTTTTGTCAATATAAATTTAATAGGATATAAATCATTAAGTTTTAAGTATTTTGTAATGTTAAAGATAATACTTTTAAATAATTTAATATTTTAATAATGATATGAATAATTCATACAATATTTATATTCAGACTAACTACAAGATAAAAAGTTAAAAATTAATTTATCTTAATTTAATTTCTTTATATTAAATACCATTAAAAGATATTTAATAAATAAATTAAAAAGATAAAAAAAAATATTTCTACACATTAAATTCTAATCCTAAATCAAAAGACTATATAGTTTGCCAAAATTCAAACAATGTATTATTTTCACTTTAAATTGAATGAATGAAGAGATAGAAGAAATGAGGAAATCACTTGTCTATTCTTAAACACAAATATAATTAATGTTGTTAAATCATAACGTCAACTTTTATTTGGCCAGCTTAACGAACAAACTAAGTTGTGCAAAAATCCAAAGCAAAGAAAGACAAATCTACAATGAATTGTTACGACTTACATAACTACCTACACATATACTGTATACTTGATGCAATGAAATAAATAAGAAAGGCCACTGATAAGTGCAACGTGAATTACCACACAGCAAGCAATATAATACACTCAGGCCAATATTCACGAGTTTACTATACCCAAAAGAATTCACCGATATTGACAGCCGAAAGTACACAATATCTACATACAAATTCACACATTTCTGTATTTACAATAAAAGCACGACTCTCTGTTCTTCTAATCATCAAGAAATAATTATCAAAACAAACACGACCGGTAGGTGATAGAAAACAAAGAAGGGGGAAGGTAAATTACCTCCATTGTCGAAGACGACGACACTGGTAAAGCTCAAGCTCTCTAAGCTTACATAAGCTTAAAATTGAGCTGCGTTTAAAAAAGGAAGCTCTGAGTAATAAAATACAGTACGTTAAAACCACGTATTAAAAGTTTGTATATATAGGACATACATGTGTGGTATATATCGATGAAAAGCATAGCATAGCGCGTGCGTATCAAAAAGACAATTTCACTACGTCAGACTTTCAGGGTAAAACTAGGGCTAACCTCAAAGAACTATATACAAAAACATTCTATATCTCTAACCGGTTCTTTTTTAACTCATACATGTATATGTCTAATAACATAAATCATTAAAACACAAACACTCACCGAACATCCGTGGCCCATAACACTGGGCACTATTATAATGTATATCTCCCCGTCTCGTCTCGTTCTCCACTTCTATGTTATCTCCAAACTCCTTTCACTTTTTATTTTTATTCTCACAATTCACGACTTATACGCAAAATAGTATAAAAAAGCGCCAGTGGGACAGAACGAAGAAGAAGTAAAGAAGAAGAGAAAAAAAAGGAAAAAAATAGTGACAGACAGAAAGCAGACGACGTGCTTTTTTAATACAATATAGGTATATAGATACGAGGGACTGTCCTCGGCGCTGGCGCGCTCCGAACTGAAAAGAGCAAGTCTTTCCAACCGCGCGAAGAACGACGACGACGACTGGCGCGCCGCCAAATTACACCGGCACACTGTCCCTCTTTCCCTCTTCTACACCTCTCTTGTTCCCCCTTCAAAGCGACGACGAGACGAGACTCCGAGAAAAGAGAGAGAGAGAGCAGGTTTTCGGTGTTATAGCTATCCGAAAAATCGCACGCGCTATATAACATTGTGAGTATATATGTATATATTGGGTGTACACGTGATACAAGCAGAATATGACCTTCACTCTGCGGGGGCGCGTGTTGAATTTTGCGAAGAATGGTGAAGAGAACGAGAGAAAAGAGAAATAAGAGAAGAGAAAGATTCACTGTCTGTGAGTATACGGTGTGTGGAATTGCCAGACAAAATTTTATTTTTTTTTTTGTGGGTGAGTTAGATAATGTTTTGCATTTTTTTGAAGAGAGGGAGAATAGGTATGTGGATAGATTATTAAAAAAGGGAAAAAATTTTTTAAATGAGGATTAATAAAAGAAAAGAGGAATGTAGAATATGTGATTTTTGGAAAATTTGTTTATTGATGTTTGGGATCATTTAAATGGAATCAAAGGAGATTCGAATGATTTTATTATATATAGACGTGTTATAAAATAGTTATAATCTGTAACTGATAAATGTTTATACTGTTATAAATTCAATTTATAAGATCAAAGCTGTACATATTACTTTTTCGTTTATGATTATATACATAGAAGACAAAACCGGTTTGCATCTTTTTTTTTTTTTTTTATTGAAAAACTTGGAACATTTTGTATATATGTATATGTAACTTGAATTTCCGTTATACTGTTATATTCGCTGACCTCATGATTTTATTTAAACCAGTAATATAATTTTAACGTGACTTTTTTTATGATTATATACGATTAATGTTGCACTTTCTCTTTAAAATCCTAAAAATCAATTTTAATTTATAAACATTATAAATGATATCAAATATTATATTGATGTTAAAAATTCAGATTATAATTTTACCTTAAATTCATTAAAAAAAATTAATTCTTGTTTAAATATCCACATAGCGGTAATTTTACAAAAGAAAAATTTAATTGCATAATCGTATATTTGTTTATATATTGATGAAATCAAAGAATTAATTATAATTATTAAAAGGAACCTCCCGATGTTCGATGTCTCAAAAAGATTGCGGTTGTTTTTAAAATAAGTATTTATATTAAAATGTCGATACGGAAAAATCGTATCGTTTTACATTTTAACACTCATGCGGATGATAAGTATTAAAAAGATTGCTTTTATATCTTCACGGAAGTTATGCGGGATAAGCGTATACAATTTATATGTTACAATGTGTACTCTTACTGCTAAATTTTGTTTAAATTGAAAAAAATTTTTAATTAATTAATTAATTAATTTTGGAGTCTATGTTTTTTGCAATTATACAATTTTTTTTTCATCTTTCTTTGTTTATTTCTTTTTTAAATTGTAAATTAATTTGGCAGGTGTGCAATACTCGTTAAATGTTAGTTGTTTTACTTGTATGATTTTCTTAACAATCATTTGACAGTAACTGTTTTATTTTATCGATTTGAACAAATGAAATATTTGTTGTATTACTCAAGGTGATTCATAAAAAAAAAAAAAATCTGCGTCACAAAAAGTTCCTGAAATTTTACTCTCAACATATACAACTAAAACACAGAAAAAAAAAATAATAAATATACGACACTTTTGCAAATTGTACAACCAAAAAAACCTTGTAATAATATTACCGTAGAAATACAAATTTAAAAAAAAAAAAATGTTATATGTACGAAATGACGTATTCTTGGAATATATCATTATAGAATACATGTACTTTTAAAATCTTTGTGGCTACAAAAGAAAAGAAAAGAAAAAAAAGAAGAAGCAACTTACATATTTAGTGTGAGTTTAAATTTCAGCTTATACAAATTCTGGTAACCTTGAATATTTTGAAATACTTTACATAATTTGTTTAGTCATCGTATTTTAACTTTTCTTTAATGAGTCTATGGACTTTAAAGTAAAATAATATTTTTTTCCTTTTTTCTTTTGCAAGAACATTTATTATTATTTTTTACACAAATTTATTGTTAAAATAAAAAATTAATATAAAATAAAAATGTAACCGGTAATGTTTCAATTTGGGTATATCAAATGTCGCAATCGTATACACACAATGATTTGTGCAAATTTTTTTAATTCAGATTTTATCTTTAATAAAGTGAGACGTACAGGAAAAACATGTTTAAAAATTAATTTCTTAATTGCATCATTGCATGTTATAAAAGTACACATGAACTATCTTTTTTTCACGTGGTTTTTATTATTTTAGTCATGTACTTTACAAGTGAAGATAACATAATTATTAGTTGTATTATATTCTGATAATAAATGATATTAGAATATTAATCTTCATTTAGTAAATAATGAATTCAAATTTTTTGATGAAATAAAAAGGATGTAGTTTCTTTGTTTGAAACTACATAATTTTTAAAAATACAAAGTATTCATTTTTGTAGCAATTATTTTCATTAAAAAATATTATTATATAAGCATTAATTATATTGTTAAAATAAAATTTTACGTGATGAAAAAAAAAAGTATAATTTTAGATGATTTTTTTACTGACTTCAGTTTTATAATAATGATCTAAATCGTAGTATCCAACAAAATGTTAATAATGTGTACTTTGAATAATAATCAGTAAAATAAAAGTGTTGACAGTTGATTAATATGATTGATCAAATTATTTCTTAACTTACATAATACAAAAAAAAAAATAGATTTCTTTTTGGTAGTATAATTTTTTTCTTTCATAAAATTATTATATCAAAAAAACAAACATGACTATTGGGCTTGGCAATTAATTGCTTTCTATGTCTGCGTTGCAGTTTACCTGTCATTCGATTATAAAGATGGATTAAAAGAGACAGTTAAACTTTAGCAAAAAAAAAAAAAATACATTAAAAAAACTATATTTAACGAAGAAAATAAAACTCGATAAAAATATTTTATCCAAATAATAAAATGATTATTAAAAACAGTAAGAAAAGAAATTAATAATTCATTAAATATTGCTCAAGTGTATATTGTTACAGCTGTCTAAAAAATTAAACTCTTATACTTTACCACTTCTTTTTCACAGAATAACTTGTATAAATCATATACAAACTCTAAATTCTAAGAAATTATTACAATGAAAAAAAAAATATATTTTCCTGATCCATATTAATTTACCAATCTAAAGAAAAACCCTATTGTACGTCTTTGAATTTGTAATAAATTTAAAAAAGAGTGGAACCCGTAAGATTAGATTATTATATCCATTGATTTATCTCTAACGTATAAAACTACACAGATAAAAAAAAAAGTAAAATCCATATCTCGATGTACAACTTGCTCTTGTTTAGATAAAAATGCAACCAACCAAAAATTAAAAAAGAAACTTTCATCAAATTAAAATCATGCCAAATCACACAAACTTTAATCCACCTTATAACTCAATCCCAAACTCTTTCTCTCCATCTGTTATATCAGAAATAAAGTAAAAAGAGCCGCTTTTAATTCAGCACATTTGTTTTTTATACACACACACAATCAGAAAATAACCAGCACAAAAATCTCAAGTGCCACGCGCGTCATCAAACCATCCTCTTTATTTCTTTCTTTCCTTCCTCATCCATATACGTTTCATATTATACACAAACAAACATACCAGTAACTTTTCTCTTATGGCTTTTGAAATAAAGAGAGAGAAAAATAGAGAATTTATTATATTATCGGTACTATATACAATTAGACGTTTATATCAAGGAGCCCTGCTGGAATATTGCCCTTAATTAAAAACGACCAAGAGAGACAGACGACGATGACAATAACGACAAAGATGACGATGACACACTGTAAAATTGATAAATTTAATCGGCTTGCTGCAAAAGCCGGAACTAATATTGACGTATATTACTTATACTCTCGCTATTACTTTCCCGTTTAAATTTTTTTTTTTTTTGCTTAGAGATATAGATTTATAAATGACGGATATATCTGCCGGAAATGCGAAATATCTGTGGGAAATTTTATCGGATTAATATATTGTGACGTTTAAAATCGACTATTTTTTCATTTTAGATAATATTGAAATTATTATTTTAATTATATATTTTTTTAATACTATTTAAGTGAATATTAGAGAAAAAAAATTATTTAATTGATTACTAAATGAATAATATGATAGGAATGGCTTATCCATATATTACTTAAATTAAGATATAGCTTTCCTATTACATCCTAGAAAATTACCATTTTGTTTGCGAATACCACACCTCGCGAAAGGATTATATGTCGTATATACACCGTATATGAATAAGCTCAAGTGTGTTTATATAGACACATACACTATGTCGTTATAATATTGAAATAGGATATAAAATATACGGAACACGAGAGCAACTACTTTATAACGGATCGTTAACCGGCCATTTACCTAATAGCTTCAATATATACAAGTTGTATGTTGACACATCATAATATGGATTCGCGTGTGTAATAAAATGCACATAACACGCGTGTGTGTAAAATGTATACGTACATCTAATTAAATCGATGTTAACAATGACATGTACATACTTTTTTATTTTTTTTTTATTGAAAAATAAAATAACGATCGTGTAATAGAAGATACAAACCTTATCGATAAAACATAGTTTAAAGATAAGGATGAGATAGTTAGAATTTATATTTGATCAAATGGAATAGACTAACTAGAGAAGAAAAAAACTTTGAATTTTAATTTTTTTTTTAATTATATATTGTGACAGCTTTAAATCACGTGGTTTTTCTTTGGTAAAAAAAAGATTTAAATTTATCTGACAATTAATTTATGGTTTTGCATTTGTATATATAAATGTCGTATTATACCAATCATTTTGATACGCAGCTGAAGTCAAGAGTCACAGTTTGTACTTGGACTTCTTCGTTAGTGGTTGATTGTTGTTTTAAGTAAACTTTCCTGGTTCTGGTTAAGGATAAGGTAAAATAAAAAGTTGTTATATTATAATATTTTGTAGTTTTATTGTTTGAATATTGAGAGTTAGAGGTGTTATTTTATAAGTAATTTGATTTTTTATATATTTAGAAGAAAAAAATACTTGTATTAAATAGTTATGTTATTGAATTATCCTCGAGTTTGTTTTTTTATATTTACAATGGTATAATATATGTATTAAAATGAGTAACGTAATATTTTTATCAGATTTTTAATAATTGTTGTTAATACTCAATTTTTTATGAATAGTTTAATAATTAATATTAATTAAAATTAATAAATATAAAAATTTAATCTTTAATGTACAAAATATTGAAAAATATTTAATAACAAGGTTTAAAAAAATTTGAATCACAAAAGTTTTATCTTATTTTTTTAGAATATCAAATGAAAAAAAAAATTAACAATTCAATTAATGAAAGCTATTATACTAGAATTTATCAGTTTGGTAATTTTATAGAACATAAAAGAAATGATTTTTTTCTATTCAAACTTGTATTCAAATTTTCTAACAGTTTTACGATCAATAAAAAAAATCTTGAATATTCAAACGATAACACGTGTGTCTTTATCAATGTCAAAATTATTTTTTTTCGATCGGTTACTTATACCGATTATGCCATCTAGCGTTCGACTTGCAAATCTGATTTAAAATTTTTACCATTTGATATTAAATTGAAAATCTGCAATAGGCAACAAAAACAATTTTTTATTTTTTGTGACAATTAAATTCAATTATTATATAACTTTTTTTTAACTATTTTTTAAATAACCGATTATTATCATAGAGCTGTTTAGATGTGTAGATTTTCCTAAAAAAATATTATAATTCAAAGAAAAGGACATTTTCTAAATTTAGATAATAACAATAGCAATTATTTATTCGCGATTCATCATTCAAATTTTTTTTATTAAACTTTTTTATACTTTGACATCATAATCTAGATTTTAGATTATATTTGTTTATACGCTGGAAAATTTAATGACTTAATTTTACAATTACACTCCTAATGTTACCTTCACACGTAATAATTTTTTTTCTTATAAATACGCTATGCGTTTGAAAATTTGTCTAGTTCAAAACCATCAACGACAAATATTGCATACAAGAGACAATAGAAGCCAAAACAAAATGAATAAAAGTTTTCTCGTCATTCTTGTCGTCTGCCTTGCAGTCGTAAGTATAAAAATGATTTTTCTATAAAATTAAATTTTTTTAAATAAAATATTTTTCATATTTTTAAAAAAAAGTTTATTATTATTCAATCAATTATTGATTATTATCTCATAACTGCCTTGACTTTTTTCAAGTCGTACATCCAAGGCCAAAATGTTGACATTAACGCCTTGGAAAAGCAATGCGAAGCCGAGAAAGGTAAAAATAAATAGTAAATAAATTTTTAAATGCAATTATAAAAAATATTGTCAATCTACATGATAATTTTTTTCAGGTAAAAACTGTATATACGCTTGTATGGCTGAACATTTAGGAATAGTAAGTACAATAATATTTATAGTTTATAAATTTAAGGTTTGAAAAGATAACACCTGTTGCACTTAGGTACTATTAGTTTTAATAGAATTTAAAAATATTTCTTTAAATTTTTAGGTGGTCGATGGAAAATTAAGTGCAGATGAGGAATTAAAACTTCTCGCTAAATTTAAAGTTGAAATTAAAGATGAATTCAAGCAAAAATTGAAAACTTGTATCGACGAGGGTAAATATAATAAAATTATATTTTATATGTTGGTTATTGATCATTGATTAATTATTATTTATTAATTGCAGCAAATAAAATAGTAGATGAATGCGAGAGGGCAAATACAGCACATACTTGCGCTTATGGTTCAGAACCTGTACCAAAAAAAAATTGATAAAGATGTTTTCATCGAGCAACATATACGTAGAATCTATAGAAAAAATTTAATATTATGAATTTTTGAAATTAAATTTTGGATTATGTACTAATTACAAATTTTTATAAATTGACCAAATGTATTAATTTTTATTGTTAATAAAGTAGAGAGTTGTTAATAATGATATATTTTGTGTTGCAATTTATTTATGTTTAACATCAACAAAAAAGTTTTCTTTCTTTTCAACATTTTTTATAAACATAAGAATACCTCAAAAAATTATTAAGCAATTAAAAAAAAAAAATCAGAAAATTTAAAATAAAAGTATGTTAGTCAAAAGATTTTCAAATCGATATATTGAATTTTCGTAAGAATTAATTATAAAGATAAAATTTTATTATTCTTTTTTTCAAAAAACCGAAATACGTGAATTTTTTATACTTTTTACAACTTCTAAAATTTAATACCACAAAACAGGATGCTCGTGGATATTACAAGGTTACTTCCTTTCAAGATATGATTTATATTCATTTAAATATAAGTCATTTAAATATTCAATTGTTTTATTTTATATTCACAATTTTAACTCAATATTATAGATAATTTGAGTAATTAAAATAAAAATTATCGCCAATGAAAAAAAAAACCATTGTTAAAAATTCGTTAGAAGTAATAAAAAGAAGAAGAATTAAATCACCTTTTCGGTTCGTTTCTTCCATTAATAACATAATTATTTTTGTCGTTAAATGCGTCATATTTAGTTTCCGGTAATCAGGTAAGCTTAGATTAATCTATATAAATAAGAGATCAGAGAAAAATTTTGCTCAATCCTAGAAAATTTGTTATTAAGTTAACTTTGTATGTTGTGTTAACTTTGCTGCAAAAATGAAGATTTTTGCATACGTTTTTGGTGTTCTGTTCGTTGCGACCGGGGTAAGAAATAAGAATATAAGTATTTTTATATTATAAATCTTAAATTATATGTTACTTATTTTAAATTAAAATCACACGTTCAAAATAAATTTATTATTATTTAGTTTATTATTTTAATCAATTATTGATTAAAATAAATGTTTATTATTCTACAGGCCTATGCTGTTTGCTGCGATTCATATGATGATTTGAGAACGATATATAACGATTGTCACAAGGAATTAATCAGAAGTACGTATCATACGCAACAATTAAATATTTTTTATTTTCTGAAAAAAGAATTAATTTATATCGACGTTGTAAATTCTTCTAGATCCCGGTGACAGTAGCCTGAGTTTATGTCGTGGTTTAATTTGCCTTACAAATCAATGGGGTGTTGTAAGTATCAACATTAAGTTTTGTTTAAAATTTAATACATTTAACAAGTCTTTAATACATCTCTCTATTTTAACAGATGGAGAATGGAAAGTTAATTAAAGAAAAAATTGAAACTCTAGTAGAAAAAATTTTTCCAGATGCCAGTGAAAAATTGAAGTCTAATTTAATGATGTGTGTCGAAAAAGGTAATTCATTTTTATTTATTTATTTACTTTTATATTCAATTTAAAAAGTTGCAATATTAAAATAAATATTTTTTATAATAATTTTTTTAAATGTACTATGATTGTAGCAAATACGGAAACTACCGAATGTACAACATTAGCTACCATTAATGATTGCTTGGCTGGAGGTGAAGGAAATTTGAGAGAGATTAATCAGCTAACATGGAAGAGAGAACAAAAACAATAGATATATTTTTTCAATTAAAAATAATGAAGATGTAAGTGATTATCAAACCAAAAGATAATACAAAAAAGTTCAAAATTTATAAATAGATTTATAATTTAAGTGATTGTAAAAAAATCTATTCTATATAAAATAAACAAATACATTTGAAAAAATAGAATAAAAAAATTTCATCTTATTTTTCATTCCAAACCACATACACACGCCTCAATTTAAATGTCGCGCGCTTCCAACCGCTCACCATCAACTCGCGCCGTCTAGCGATCAAATATCAAACTACTTTTCCATTTACGCTCTCCTCGCGCTTTCACGCATGCAACGAACACTCTACCTGCTGGAGCGAAAAATCCTTGTAGTAGTGGCTCACACATATTCCTAGTGATTCATCGTTGTGTTATATTGCCTCTCTCTCTTACAAGCGCAGCAGGCGCAAGGCAGTAAAATCATCTACAACGGCCAAAGCCAGGGGCCTTATACTACAAGAAAGAGAGAGGGACTCAGTCCTCCTCAGATCTCTCGCGATCGAGGCCCCGTGCGTGTGCGCGCCTCCTCACGCCGTGAGAGAGACTTTAGAGAGAGCGAGTACGTTAATCCCAAAACCAAGAAAAATACATACTAAAATATAAGCCAGTGTGTACGTATGTAGTATATGTGTTCAACTGTACGCTCTCCAGGAGGTAGTGTACCGAAGTAAAAGATCATCATCATAATCATCCTCCAGCTGCTGTAATCATCATCATCATCGACGTCTTTGCAGTGTCATCGGAAAAGGCTAAAAAGAGAGAAACAGAGAGTTAGGATTTTAAGGCCACGACAATAACAACACAACGATCACGACGACGACGTGCACGGGTAAGTCAACATTTAAAAGAATTTTTGTGATTGTTTCCGTGATGGGCCTTCTTTACTTGGCCAGCCATTTTATAACCTGTATTACTCATTCGCGGTTATTATATTCTCGGAGAGTTATTATATTACGGCTTCTCTTAGTGACTTTTAGAAAAAGTCAATTTTGTATTGTGAGTTTGCTAGGTTAGGTCGGTGTATACGCGGAAATATACATATACGAGGGTGTGTGTGTAATGTGCGCGCTTCTGTACTTGTAGTCTGTACGCCCTCCTAAACATGGAATCGCGATCGAAGATATATAAATAATAATAGTCGACAGGTACATAATATAATCTAAGAAAAAAATCTATGGATAGACTTTGAATAATAGTCATAGGACTACATTATACTATATAAGCCACGCCTTCTACGAGTGAAAAGAGAGTACCTATATTATATACAGGTGCGACCGGAAGTTGTGCGGTCGTCTCACTTTTTCGATTGAGCTTCCGCGAGGAGAGGAGCTAACGCACCGTTGGGTGTTATATAGAAAGAGAAAGAAAGAGAGTTAGGAGTCGACTCTCGGGGACCACCTGACCGTGACCGCTTGTTCTTTTCTGTCTCTGTTTTTTTCTTTTTCTTTTTCTTTCGTAGTGTGTTTAACGTTCGTTCTTTGGGTTATATAGGTTTTAATGAGTAAGATGCATTTTTACCGAATAGAATTTAGTTTAGTGTTTAATTGTGGTGATCTTTAAGAGTTGGAAAGAAAAAATAAGGTTGTAGGAGTGTTGTATTTTCTATTTGTGTTAATTGATTCTCTGATGCAACGAGTGTGGATTGTATATAGTGTTGTGTGTCTGTTGTGTGCAAGTGGTCTTATTTCAGAAATGCTTATATGGACTGCTTATCAGCTGGTCTCTGTTGGGTATAGATATGTGTGTTGAGAAACGTGTGGATGTGTTTTGTTCTTTGGAGTGTATATAGTTTCGTTTAGGTTACCGTTGACGACTTTTATTTCATTGAGTTTCTTAGAAGAATTTTTATGATTTCAAAGAGACACTGTAAATGCTTTTTTTTTTTTATTTTTTACTATGTTTGCTTTTTGATTGGTTGTGTAAGTCTTGAAATATTAGATATGAAAGTATGAGGTTTGAAATGTATCAAAAAAAAATTTATATTTGATCTATAAATAATTATATTGCGGTGGTGATAGTGAGTAAGATAACGATTTTTTATGTTTGATATCTTATTTGTTATTGTTTTCATTTAAAATATATTTTTATAAAAATGCTTTTGCAACAAAGTTATATTAGTTTTGTTTTATTTTGATTTATAGATTAATAAAAAAACAAGTTTATAACAATTATTTTAGGTATGATTTATTACTTGAGATTTAACAAAATTTTACTAAAATTCTCTTAAATGTTTTCATTTCATCATTAAGTAAGCTATTCAACGTAGCAAAATGATTTTACATGAGTGTCCATACATTTATTTATGAGACTAAAATTTAGGTCAAATTATATGACGGCGAAATCGTGATTTCGTACTTCCGACTCCGGATACGATGTAGTCTTGGTACCAAACTGTATATATACCTATTATCATTTTCTTTACGTATCTACGAGTTAACGCGATAGCACATCGTACTAATCCCACTTGATATTAGTTTTTTTATCTTATAATAAGTTTCAGCTTATAATAACATAAGATAAAAATTTCCAATAATAGTTGAAAATATTTTATCGAACAATTTAATCAATATTTTAATCAAAATTAAATATCATGTACAAAATTAAGTATTAATTATTAACAAAATTCTAAAACATTTTTTTTTTTTTACAATCTTCCTTTCTACTACTTTCTATTTAACAAATATCATTTTAAAACACTTCTACCTAAGATATTACCAATTATCGATCCTCACCAATATTATTCACACAATAATAAAAAATGCATTCTTTTCAAACCCTCCAAAAAAACAAAAACTTCGACCATGACACTGGTCTCAACGTTCTATTTATATAACCACCAAACCGTTCTCCACTAGCTTCATCATATAGTCCCAGTCTCTCTCTCTTCCTTCTCTATATATACATGCACTCTCATTAGAACCACAAACGCAAGCGTTATACAGTAAAACGCAGACTCGCAGCATCGAATATTAAACGCGAACAGCCAACGTATAGAAGTCTTTGTAATTGCTATTCAATTCACATCAGCTCCAATGTCATTCCATTGTCTTTACGTGCGAGCTTATACTCCGTTATATAGCTTAAGCGATCACCTGGTATATCGGTATGTCGGCCAATGGGTGCACACCTATACGTGATCGTTGTGTGCACCTGTAGACACTTATTTAATATTATCGCGTGTCTGACCCCCTTTTTTTAAATCGTGGATTTAAGTTAATCGATGATCTTTTTTTTAGGGTTTAATATGAATTTATGGATAAAGAAAGAAATCGGTTTAAGGAAACGAGTGTGAAAGCAGTATACTTGAAAGAAAGTAATTTGTCACTTGGGAATAAAAACAATTTTTTTTTTTTTAATCAAAAGAATTGGAAATTTTGTCGTTTTATATGTACATAACTTGAAAAGCAGCTTCTTATAAATACGATGTACCATCAGCAATTATATTATCCAGTACCGATTCGTTCTAATTCGCTTCTTCTTCTTCCCTCCTTCAGGCTATGAAAGTTTACACAGCCGCGACGTTTGGCAGAGAACTTTCAACGTCGTCACGCGATGTACAATTTTTTTTTTTTTTTTATTACCGCGGAAACAAGACTGAAAGAGGCCCCCTTCTCGATCGTAAATTTACCTCCAATTATAATTAAGCTCCTCGTCTCTCTCAACGAAGATTTATGCTGGTTTCCATTTGGATTCAGGAGGAGAGAAGCTTTAATTAATCTGCAAAACGAGATTAAATTTTTTTTTTTCAAATTAATTTGTCCAGTTGACAAATGATATTGGATACGTAACACCAAAGTACTTTGTAGTTTCGATAAGTAAATTTCGATTCTTATCATTTACATAACGTTAAGAGAAACAAGAGAGATGCATTAAATTTTAGACATAAATAAAATTAAATTAATCTTATGATCAAAAACAATAAATCGAGAGCGATTAAAATACACTATAGCTGGTAGCACAATAGCTAAGATTTATTTTCATTAATACAGTTAACTTTCCCAATTACTTATTATATATTAACCTAATGCTTCTTTTAGTTCACATTTTTTTTTAAAAAACATAATCTCAAATTACAGTACATAAATTCAAACAGAAAAAATATTTTAACTAAACCAAAATCTCGCGACTAAAAAAAATTCATTACATTATCACACTTATTAAATTCCAATATTTCCTGTGTATATACCTATTTTAACATGAGGACGATAGATAGACATCTACTTTTCGCGGATAAGGTCGCGTAAAATATTCGCAAAAGGAATCGCATATCTATTTATAGATATACGACCGAGGTTTTGCCGCTATATATTATATACCTATATGTTTTCTCTCTCTCTCTTTCTCTCTTTAGTTCTTTCTATACGCTTGCCTGTAGTCCGTAACGCTTATATAGTTGAAAACGGTATGTATAGCACACTATACTACACGCAGTAAAGAAGAAGAAGAAGGAAAAAGAGGGATGCTGCGCTTAGTCCTCTACTCTTTCTATATGTATATATACTTACGTTTATAAAACACACGTTAGATATATCCGACATTCCGCGAGTGCAAACGCATGTAGTATGTATGTATGTGCAATATGAGAGATCCCTTATACTTTACCTTCTTACATGTATTTTATAAATAACTTTGCTGGAATTTAAATACACTGTGTTAATATATAGATTATTATTATTGTGAATTGTTTATAAAAATATTATTATGATTGTTAGTAACTACATATTAATTGATAATCTTATAAACAAAAACAACAAGAGAGTTGTAATATTAATTTCAAACAAAATTTATTATTGCCACCTTTTTCGTTGATTTATCTTTTGTAAAATTGATTTTATAACTCGTAAATAAAAAGATTAATATTTTAATTGATAAAACTTTTTAATAAACAAAATTAAAATTTCTTATCACATTAATCAAAAACTTATAATCAGTATTTATCGTACATTAAAAACAAATGGTGTTATAATTCGAGATGACACATTACCGATATATGGTCAACATAATTTACATAGATCTTGCATACCGTCATTATATATCTCACTCTTAGCATACTCTTCATAATTATTTTTCATTCCACATCCACATTCTAAACAAACTAGTTTCCCTACAAAAAAAAAAATGAAATCAATAAACTTCAAGCATTAACAAACAAACTTCCCACTATTAAAAAAAAAAAAAATTCACATATGTGACACGCGATTTTCAAGCACGAAACAAATATCATAAAAGCCAAGTTGAATAAAAAAAAATAATATTAAAATAAAATCGAATATCCTGCACATCATCTACTTTAGCAACAGAAACATGCAGGATAAGCTAGGTACATAGCAAGTAAAAAAAAGAAGGTAGGAGGGGAAATTATATCGACGACATCGCGCACATGGCGTATAGTTGGAGGTGGCTGACGTTGTTATAGAATCCACCGCCGCGCCGGGATCCCAAAGAGTGAGTCATCACCGGGTCCAGACGGCCTTGTTCTCTCTCTTTCTCTCATTCTTGTCGCAAAGCTGCGCGCGCACTTCAATACGTACATAAACACACATACACACATTATCACGTGTATAAGCTTCCTTTAACTCTTCTTTCTCACATATACCTACATATAAATGAAACGTCTCTGATGCTATACACGAGGTTTCGCTCGACTTATCCGCAAGTCCTGACTTTATACATATACACATATAGGTACAGTGGTACACACACACTTGGTGAAACTAATGATGGCAGGTTATACGACGACGCGTCTCGCATCGGTAAGATAAGAGCAGCATCGTGTGTGCGAGTTTAATTGCAATGACTGAAAAGGAAGAACTTTGCTGCTATTTTTTTTATACTGGATATGTACTTGCTTAAGAATTTTTTGGAAAAACTTTGAAAATGTGAAGCTTGCATTTGAGAAAAGTAGGATGGATTATGTTGGTTTTCTAGCTGATATGAATTCGGTGGATGATAATTCAATGAATGAAAAGTATGTGTTAATGTAAAGCAATGTCAAATGACTGGAATACACTATTAAGTATATGCTAATTGCCTGGTTATTTTTAAACGTCTCTCGGATGTGTGTTATGATTATAAAAAAAGTATAAAACTCTTCTTAGAATCATCATCTTGTGCTTATAAACTTTAATTTGACCTTATCTCATTTGATTATTAAATATACCTACACTGAGAATTCGATATAATAATTTTTATCACAATTATAGTAAAAATTACTATAATTTATGAGAAAAAATCAACAGACTCGATTTATGACGA
>JAPYZE010000296.1:0-68834 GCA_030522805.1 Leptomastidea abnormis
TATATATATATATATATATATATATATATATATGTATGTATGTGTACATTGTATATACTTATATATTACCTGAGTGCATTGCTCGATCGGCTTTTATATATTGTCTGTTTTGAACTTTTATGCTAAAGTTCGGTATTTAGAGACGATGAAAGATGTCAATGGTTTTAATGTTTTTCTTCTTGATCTAGAATTATATTTTTGTTGATTTGTTCGATTGATTGTATTCGAGATAGCTTAATGGACAAAGTATAGGTTTCGTAATCCAGTAGATGTGGATTCGATTCCTGACGGTCCGCAGTTTATTGAGCTAGTTTTGAGTTAGCCTGAAATACATTGGTTAATGTAAAAAAAGGCTTTAAAAACTATATAAGATTTGTATAATTCTGGTAATCTTATTTGAATTTTTTTCTTCTTTTTGTTAAAATACACCTGTAGAACGATTATAATTTAATGATGAGATAAACGACCTTACCAATGTAGGTTGATAAGGTAATTTTACCTTCAAGATTTTATTTTTTAAAAATTAAAAGCATAATTTCAATTAAATATAGCAATCTGTAATATTTATAATTACCAATATAGGTCATTTTTTTGTTGCCTTCATTAAATTAATGTCGCAATACCAAATATGTAACCAAGAATATATACACACATACCTTATAAATGTTTACAAACGAGGGCTTCTTCTTATCTCAGCCGACCTTGTCTACCTAATTAGATTCATTTCGTTAAATTTTTTTTTTTTTTTTCAAAGTGTATTACAAACAGCTCATCCTTCTCTCTATGTTAAACTGTAATGTTACACTCATATGTTGTCTGATGCTATTTTATACGTTACATAATATATCTTCCTCTCCAGTTTATTGCATTAACTTTTAACATTGTTAAATTTATTAGAATTGATTTGTCGTGTTTAAAATTAGAGTTTTTCTCTTTTTTTTTTACATCAGAGCGTACTATAGATTTTTACGCTTGTTTTTAACACTTTGGCCATGACATTTTATTATTTAATCATTATATTTTACTTTTATGTGTTATTGTATACGTGATATGATTCTTTTTTACAAGTATCATGCATCATCGTTATTTTTTTCTTATTCTTTTTTTTTTAATTTAATTTTTCTGATTACGTATACCTTTCAATAATTTTTTCAAATATTTCATTACTAAAAAATACAAATTTTAACATTCTATAAAAAAAATGTATCACCTAATCCTTAAAAATTTACAGTTATATTTTTCAAATTAAATTCTGAAAAATCAAATAACGATCAACAATTTAAGCTTAACGATCTCCGCCACGTATTTATCAATTGGTATAAACCATAGTACAGCTAAGCTTCTAAAATCACTGAATATACCAGTAGCTTATACTCGTCACAAAAATTAACTACAACGTCTCTCATCAAACCACATATAACAAAATAACGACATCTTCAAAACCAACAAACCGATCGCGCGTCAAATCTAACCGATTTCAAGCTCTCACATGTATAGCGAGTTATAATCCTATTATAGTCTCTTTCTTTCTTCTACATACATATAACAAACAGTAGCATCATCATCATCATCATCACGTCCATCTCGTTACATTTACGTCCACATATAGATATACTTATATATAGTTACGCAACATACAAAAGAGCTTAATTTTAAAACCAGTATACAGTAGCTAGAACTACAAGCAAAGCAGCCTCGTCAATTCATCAGGATTAATTTCGGATGATAGTAGTAGCGGCTGTAGCTGAGAGAGAAAAAGGATTTGAAACCGTTTTGAGAACAATTTTACCTGCAGCAGCATCAAGCCATTAAAGCGTTTAAGCTTATGCTGCAACATATACACACCACACACACACATACATTTATTTCATATAGTGTGCTTTACGACTTATATACGCGGCTTTTTACGGCTCGCATCGAGAAAGAGAGAGAGAGAGAGAGAACTTTTAATTAAAAAAAAAGAGAGAATAAAGTTTGTTGCTTTTCTGGATAATCTGTGTTTTAGTCGTAAACGCGATTTTATATGGCTGTTATAATAGTATATTTAGCTTTTTTGAATAATTGTTGAGCTTTTTTTTATTGAGAATTTGGATTGTATGAATTTGTATTTTAAATATATATTATAGGAATTAATTGGAGCAGAATTTGATTAGTGTTTGGTATAAGGGAAGAAGAGTAGTTGCATTAATCATAAGATTTTGTGGGTATATTGGATTGAAATTTAGCAAGATTGAAATATAATAAAAGCTGGTATATAATCGTATTTAATTTATGTATGGTATTTCTTATAAATAACGCAATATTATTTGTCGCAATTTTCGGTAATTATTTGTATATTTTATTATGTGATTTCATCAATGTTATGTTATGATACGTTATTATTTTAATAAATAAATACGGATATATAATATTGCCAAACAATTAATTTTTCCTATAATAAATCGTATAATATAAATTTGATAATGAGCAAACTTAATTTGCTTGAAATTTTAATATGCATACCTAACTATATATATATTTCACGAGAGTAAGGTAAAATTTTAAAGGCAAAGTATTTATAAAGTCATAAAATTTATTAAAGCATGCAAAAGCCATATAAAATATGAAATAAGAATAGTTAAAATTTATGATGCAAAAAAATATTGCAGCAATAGATGTTTCTTTAATATTTCGTCAAACTTTTTTTTTTTTTCAAACTTTAATTTACGTTCACTTAAAAAATAATTTACCCAATAGAAAAGTTTTTCTTTTGTCAAGTTACACTCAAATACACATTTATAAATCCATGGCATTGGGTTATACCACAAGCTCAAATATATGTATGTACATCCAATCGATGCATAATTTGCAAAAAAGAAGTAAAAGTATATATATATATATGACATTTTAAATAAGTAATCATAATGACTACACCGGAAGTATAAGTAGTGTACGACAGAACCTTGTATTTTTGATCGATTCGTAATTTTCATATTAAAACAAACAACCTCGGCCAAGTTTTTTCCATCCAGGATTACCATGTATATTGTATGATAACCTTGAGTTGTACGTACAGTTGTTGAAGTTATGTTAAGGTAGTTGATGAAATACAGGAAAAGCAAAGTGTTGCTGTGAAAAAAAAAATCTCTTGTTTATCGTGAGCTGGACTTGTTTGAGTTTAAATGATTAGTCAATGGGGTGTATGTATAAGTATATATGTGTTGGAAAAATTTTTGTCAACTTTATCGAGAACGGAAGTGGAAGTAACAAGTAAGACTGTGATTGGTTTCGTTGAATGTAGTCAAACGAGAGCTTTAGAGTAATGTATGTCTTTATGTAAGGAAAATTAATGTTAAATTATTTATTTCAGTTTTTAGATATTTAAATTAATATATTCTTTAAATTATTTTGTTATTTTTTTAATAGAAATCACCTTCTTTTATGTCTAACTATTAGTTACCTACTTATAAAATTTATTTAAGTGGTAGCAAACGGATTTCTAAAATATTAGATTATTCTTATTGCAGTAAACCTATATTTTAAATAATGATAAATTAATCAAACGGTAATTTACAACTATATTGATATATAATTTTTGATATAACGGATATTTTTCAATACCTTATTAAGTGAAAGCATGAATCATATTTCTTTTTTTCTTTCCGCATAATCAAGCTCAATCTAATAAATATTTATGACATTTCTCTTTCCAATTACCTTCTAATCAAGAATGACTAGATTTTTGAAATTTTTCAAATATGTCAACGAATGAATATATTTGAATTAATTATTTTCGTTACCAAAATAAGTAGATAATAAACTTATCAACGTAGGTTGATAAAGTCGTATTCTTCAATTGATTTTTTTTTTAATTTGAAGAACAATTTTAAATTTCAAAAAGAACTGAGCTTTTCGAACACGACGTTCTAAACGTTAAGTACACTTATTTCTCTTTATAAAAATGTACTTATAAATAAAAAAAGCTCACCAAATCATCTCAATAACCGCAGCATCAAATATCAATATCCAAACAGACCAGCGTCTAAAAAATTACAAAGTAAACAAGAAAAGGAAGTCAAATAAAAAGATCTCGGCCGAAAAAAGAAAACGTATCATGAGGTCGCCGGCATCCACGCATGCAGATATCCTCACACCCACATACCCACATATAACATAATCACTAGTGCCGCTGTTCGCCGTTGCCGCCGATACGTGGTTCCCTCGTCGCGTTTCTCATTTTCTCTAAGGCACCAACGATACGATACCACCACCACCACACCAGTACTGCTGACTGCAGTCGCCTCGGCCGCTGCTATCTTGCAGGGGCCACCCGCCGCGTCTGCTTCTGTCTCTATAACCTCAAACTTGTACAGTAAAAAAGTGAGGTAAGCATGCAGTGTATTATATATCTTGCTTCCTGCTTCTCTTCAGTACTTTGTTACTCCTTTATCTTACACTAAGCTATACTTCTGGTATAACTCAAGTCTGAGATCATCAGACTCCAATTTCCAGTTTTACTCAGAGTGCAGATCGTATTTAATCAAGAGAGAGTCCTTTCTGTTGATACTGTGTATATGAACATCCTTATGTGCTCCGCTTTTGTGATACTCTCGTGCTTCCTTCCGTGAAAGCAACCGCTGAACATACACTCCAGAGTCGTCTGCTCGTGTATACAAAAGCTCTTCTCTTTGGAATAAAGTGTTTTCTTATAATTCTCGAGGACGTATATCCAACGACATTGTGCTTCCTACCTCAGTGTCGAGGTCGTAGTCAACTCTCCCCACCTCTTCTACTTGCACTCAAGCCCTTCCGGAGTCGGATTTCGCTATGTGCGTTCCTTTCTTCTGCGAGAGACACACTTTTGCACGCCTTGCATCAAAAAGTGAATGTGCAGTAATATGGTGAAGATGAATTTTTGTAAAGCAGACGTTTCACATGTGTGTTTCGGAGTTTTTAAGAGAGTTTGTCGGCATCCTTTTAGTATATCCGCCTTTTTTTTCCTTGATGGTGTAATGTGGAGTGTTTGGTTCGTTTCTAAGCTTTTTTTTCTGTTGTCTGGGAATTCGGTCGGTTGCTTTTACATTTTTTTTTTTTTTTTTTTTTTTTTTTTTTTTTTTTTTTTTTTTTTTTTTTTTTTTTTTTTTTTTTTTTTTTTTTTTTTTTTTTTTTTTTGTTTTTTTTGGAGAGATGGTGAAGGCCTGTTAATTTATTTATTTGAATTCGTGTATGTCGGTATAAGTATACATATGCTTGTATATGCTAAAGGAAAATATATGTTTTCTAGTTTGTGAATATACTTGTTGACGTTTTGCGATGTTTAAATTATTTAAATTTTTAGTTTTCGAACGAAACGTTCTTTTTTTTCTTTTTGCGGTAACTTTTGAATAATTATTGAGTAGATAAAGTTTTATAAGTTTTTGTTTAATGGAATTTTAAATAAGATGTATATATTTTGAATATGTTTATTTTCAGAGGATGATGACTTTCACAATATGTTACAATTGAATAGATTATTAACTGATATAAAATACTCAAATATAATACAACTGGAGGAATTGATTTGAATAAAAGAATGACGTTTATATTAAGCTTAATAAATATGAATTTTACTGATAAGAAATTTAATAAGAGATTAGTAATGTAACTTTATTAAACAAAGTAATCTAAGAACAAAATATGAAGTCACCACTAAAGAGAAGATGTAAAAAAAGCTTTAATAAAAGAACATGACATTAACATAACGGTAAAGTAAAAATAATTCGTTATTTTATACTATTGCAAATTATAATTGTATTACTATAATTATTTTCGTTATTTTTTCAGATGACTGAATCTCTAAAATATCAAAAACTTGGGCATTTACTAATTTAATCAAAGAGGTGAGTAAATGAAAAAGAAAAAAATAAATTAAAATGAAATTTAAAATCAACAAATTCTCACAAGTATACATATCTACCAATCTCTTAAAATATATTCCTCGAATTTCTTACCAATCAAACCAAGATAAAAAAGATCAAATAAAAAAAAAGAAGAAAAAAAGTAACATACACTATAGCTCCTGGCAAAAAAAAAATCAGTAATCACAAGTGCATATAAACGGTTATACGTATATACACGATAATATCGGTGATGCTAACACAGTCGGTTAGTTTCACGCTCGCGTCAACAGCAACAAAACCTCGCGCATTAATAAATCAAGCTTTACAAGAGTGAGAAAAAGAAATATAGTGTATGTGTGTATACGTGTGATGGAAAATATAGAAACCGGAGCGAGAGAGAAGCAACATCGGCAGTTGTAGTAGTACTAAAAGCCGGGCTGGAGCGATAACAAACTCGCAAGCTCGACACTTTTGTTGTAAAATGACGTTTATCAAGTTCCGAAAAAGCTCGTCATCAATTTCTCTCGCTCCAAGTAGTTTAATATCACATATAATCATCTCTTTATCAATAGTCCTGGTATTTTAATTTTGATTTTGGTGATACGAATTTAGGCTTGGCTTGAAGATGTCGAAACGACTGAGTTTTTATTGCCTCATACTATTGGCGACTCTTTGCATCTTTCTGCTGGCGCTTAATCAACGATACAGTAGCTACGTCGAGCAGAGATTACAGCAAATTCATACGGTCAGTTAATATTTATATATACACACCAAACATATATATTATATACATTCACAAAATTTACCAATTTTATCACTTTATTTATCTCTTAATTTTTTATTTATTTATTTATTCTCTCTTTATCTATATTTACGCACCAAGCAGCACCAATATACACGCGCTGCCCGCGTTCTCACGTGCTCTTTTTTTAACTTGGTCCCACATTCGCACGCTGATATTCGAGATGAGAACATGATGTTCTCATTATTTATGTTTATATTTGCTAAGCCATTTGGTTTACTTATAAGTTTAATTTTATAGTTTGGTTGATTTTGAATTAGTTTACTGTTATTTATGGAAATTTTGAAAATTATATAAGAATTAATGGGTTGAGATATTGAATTTTTTTAAAATATAAATTGATGATTAAAAAATGTTAGTAGGATTATTTCGTCGTAAATATTTGAGACTAGGACTTTTGTTTACATAGCAAGTTATCAGTAAAGATATAAAACTCAAGTAGGACATTATATTTCGAGAGCAACGATGTAATCAAACAAATGCTCGTTGAAATAGTAACTTGATATACGTATATGAGAACAGTTGAATTTCAAGCGTAAATTTACTTTTATTCAAATATAAAAATTATTACTAGTTAAATAGTACTCGAAATATAGATCTTTAATTATTATAAACTTTTGAAACTAAGCATTTAAAAGAAATGAAACAAAATTTTTTTATTTTGTAAATCTGATATTAAACATAATACATATAATCGGTATCAAATTTAAAAATATTATGATAAGTTTTTAAAAATATTTTTTATACAACGCAAATTAAAAAGTCATTCGCCAACTTCTCAAGTGTCGTAAATCCCATATATCATCAAACGTTTTACTTCCTCTATCATAAATACTCATCTTCCAAACACCAATTACCAATAATTAATCCCGTTTAACTTATCCATCGTTAACATAAACACTTGCCAATCAGCCTCAACTGAAAAAAAAACAAAATTTAAAATCATCGTCGTAATTTTTATACTCCAACACGACAAACACACGCATCAATCCATAACTCTTAACAAGATAGACACTAATTACTTAAAAATAACGTGAAAAAAAAGATCAATTATTTCCTCCAATATTCTCAAACTATTCCTTCGATACTAATTACTCTCTAAACTCACCTTCATCATCATCATAATTATTACACATACACCAAAAAATTCACAACTTCTCATCTTAAGTATAAATCTCACGCACAAAAAAAAATGAAAAAAAAAAAAAAAATGCACGCAGGAGGAAGAAATAAGGTCGCAAATCCGGTATCAAGAATCGCTCGTACTACCAAGCGTCAAATATGACGATGCTTACTTGGTAAGTATATCTATATATGAAGAGAGAGTCTGTATATAGTAATAGTCTCTCTCTTCTTTGATGCTCCCACTTGTCTCGCATCTCAACTTCTCTCAATTTTTGCATACAATCGTTGCCTGCCATAATTTCTCTATACTACCCATACCAAGCATGCTATAATATATAATGTGCTTCCTCTTTTTTTTTTTTTTTTATTCATGTGACTCACACATAAAACTCACGCAATGAAAACGCGACGTTAGAGAATTCCTGCATAATGAGTCTCTCTTTCTTTTTACCTAATTGTTTCTTCCTCTTCTTCTTAGGATACCTTTTACTTCTTCTTTTGAGTAGGTACGTGATTTGCACGCGTGTATAGGTACGAGAGACATATGGGAAAAATTTTTTAAATGTGTGAGACGAACGACCTTGCGGTCTGGACGTTTTTTTTTTTATTTGTCTCTTTAAATGATGATGATATTTTCCGTATAAGTATTATAAGACGATGATGATTATGATGCTTTGTGTATATGTATGTAAGTCTTGGATTACAAAGGAGGACAATATGTATGCTTGACGGCTTTATCAAATTGTTTGATTGTCAATGGGGGACGACTATAAGTATGTGTGTATTTATTTTATGGTTTGTTTGTTTAAAATAAAATTGATTATGTCTCAATATTGTTTTTTTTTTTCGGCTTGCTTTGTTTCGAAAGCTTGTAATTATTTTCTTTTTGATAATTATTGTTGATGTTAAGCATTAGCCTCTTTTTAATTTTTTTTATATAAAATAATGTTGAAAATCATGATGCGGTTATTTAATCGATTTTTGTAATTGAAGATTTTATTTATGAAAAGCTTAAAAAACAAAAGCTTAGATATTTAAAATTTATTGTCAATTATTTATTCTTTATTTTCTTATTTTTTAAAAAAGAACAAGGATTTGTTTTTTATTCTTCGTTTACCTCACATGAAATAGCAAACACGTACAATCCATTATTGCAACAATATAATATTTCAAACTGCATGCGAATCTTATAGCTGCCAAAGTAAATAATATAGTTAATTTTTAATACCTACTACACTTTTGCTTACGTATTAAATTGTTTGTTGAGAAAAATTGTTTTTTTTTGTTGCAATAAAAAATTTTCATTGTAATCTTTACCAACCAGTTATGACGCATGACTATATAAAATATATATAATCTTCTGGATATATAGGTATTTTGTTATTGCATGATTTTTTTTCTGCTTAATCGCGCGTTTTACTCAATTATTTACACAGCTGACGGGTATATGTAGTAAGGCTAATGCTTCAAAGAAATTTTCTTTAGTAATAAATTTTTTATTATTTTCCTTTTCATAATCGTTAATCGATTAATAAACGCATTGCGTAATTATAATAACGTTTATAGCCTTGCTTGTAGGTAAATTTATTGTTTTTTTTTTATATTTAAAAGTTTTCACGTACAAAATTTAAATTTTATCCCCCTTAAAAAAAAAAAAAAATCGATCGTCACGATATATATTAATAAACCCATGAATTTTTAATAGTGTCAGCTTATACACCACTTCTTTTTTTTTGTATGAAGCTCAAATAATAGCACCAACCAAAAAGAAAAAACAAAGAAGCGTCAGAATTCTATCACGAACAATGCCTCAGGCGCATATCTTTCTCTCTTCCTTAAGACAACTTAACGATTTTAATCGCGATAATTTAAAATCTATCAATTATTTATGATTTACAGTTCATATACATAAATACACCACACAGCAAAATAAAATTAGTCAAGGCTGAACAAAATCTTTCTTTTATTTTTTTTTTCTTCTTTACGATCAAGAGCTTCAAAAGTTAAGCGCCAGAAAAATCTATAAAATACTCTTTGACTTTAACACGCGACCGTATAAGCATGTACTTGCAATATTTCACACTTCTATAGCAATATATATATTATTCTGCCTTTACTCCATCAACCTTGTCGTAAAATAAGCTAGCTATATTATGTATGTACAAGTTGCCAAAATTCTATACGCGCTTATAGCATGCTGATTTTAACCGATATAATATAATTTATACATAAAAATGCAAAAGCTCAAAAAAGCTCTGTCTTGAAAAGCTTACATCCATAAAATTCAAATGTCTTAAATAACCGAAACGCAAGTTTATACAAAAGTTCTCTTTCTCTACTTTAAAACATCGATCGATGTTCACCAACTTACAAAAGTAAAACCCTAGTTTTAAATAAATAACAGGTATATATAGTATATTCACAAGAGAGAAATAGAGCTTATAGACTTGCGTTACGGCGATCGATATGTACAAGAGCAATGATAACTAAAGCTTACAACTTGGGGTCTTGGGTATTTTTTTTTTTTCTTGTATTTTGCAGAACTTCATGTCTGATGGATACAGCGGCGAGAATATGACACTCAATGAGATTGCGGAAGTTGTTGAACTACAACGTCAGATAATTGAAAAAGAAATGGAAGGATATGTCTATCCGGATGGCAATGCTGGAGTCTATGCTAAGTAAGTTTGTAATCTTATTTATTTTATAATTTTGAATTAATAATTATGTGTATAAAATACAATTAATTATTTAATTTTATTTGTATATTTAGTAAACTTGAAGATTTGGTAATTGAAAAAGATGGTAATCCAGTAAGAAGTGTAATATTAACAACTTGGCGTAGTGGTAGTACATTCCTTGGTGATATACTCAATGCTCATCCTGCAAATTTTTATCATTATGAACCTTTACTTCATTTTGGTATTATCCAGATACGTGAACCACCATTATCTGATGAAGCACTTGATAATCTTGATTCAATGTTCAAGTGTGATTATTCGAGTTTAGGTATAATGATTTTTTGTTTATGATTAGTAAATTATTGTTTCATGAGTAGAGCTTTGAAAGTATGTTTTTTTTTGTGTTACAGGAGAATATTTGAATTTTGGTAAAAGAAGCCATCCCTGGGTTTTTAATCATAATACTCATTTATGGAAGCAATGTCAACTTCATAAAAAAATCTGTTGGGATCATCGGTTTGTTACAAAATTCTGCAAGCTTTTTCCATTCCAATCGATGAAAATCGTTAGGCTAAGGTTGAAACCCATTGAAAGGTTCCTACAACAAAACGAGTAAGAAAAATTATTGATATGTTTAATATTATTATAATTTTATATAAATTAACAAAAATTAATGGAGATAATTATCTGTTTGTAGATTAGGTATTAAAGTGGTGTTGTTGATACGAGATCCTCGTGGAGTACTGCAATCACGTAAACATAGAGATTGGTGTCCTACAGAGCCAGACTGTTTTGATCCTAGTGTTTTGTGCACGGATATGGTTTCGGACTACCATGCGGCTGTGAGATTTTCCAAGATGTATCCCGACACTTTTAGGTAACACAAAAAAATTTAAAGCTTAAAATTTTATTTTAATCTCTATCCACTATCTTTCTACTTTCTATTTTTAGAGTGATCAGATACGAGGACCTATCGCGTGATCCTTATGGTTACACGGAAAAGCTCTTCAAATTCTACGGTCTACATTTTCACGCAAACGTTCGAGACTTCCTGGACACCCACACAAAAACTGACATAGGCGGCCTTTCCAGTACGTTTCGCGATTCAAAAACTGCACCATTCCATTGGCGTCAGGATCTCGATTTCGAAGAGGTTGAAAGTATCCAGGAAGAGTGTAATCTCGCAATGAGACTCTGGGGCTACTTACCTGCAGTAAATGCAAGTCATTTACGGCATTTTGATCCAGTGACGAGTTACAGTTTGGCAAGTTCAACAACACTTTGACCTAATCACAATAAAATCGTATGATTCGCCTGCAATATTATAAACTATACTCTGGACTCGTTAAATACGAGGACTTTTTGGAAGACTTTGTACTAGTGATTTACTTGCTCATTTTTTTTTTTTTTTTGTATATAAATATATATGACGCCTACACATACACAATACACACACGCATACGTACGAGCGAGCGAAATCGCTTATACGTTTTAGGTAAAATCTCGCGTACTGAATTTCTATAGCATTTTTTATATGTATACTCACTCACGATGCATTTTTTCACGCGCAGTTATCGAGTGGAAGTATTTTTATTTTTTATTTTTAAATGATTGTTATTTTTTTTTATACAGAATATTTTAGAGTATATTGAATTGGAAGATATGATTTGATTTTTAGAATTTTTTAGCTTTTATTTAAAAAAAAAAGTGATCTATTGAAATAAGTCAGGGGCGAGAAACTTGATCGAAATTATGTATTTATAATAAAAGCAGGAGTGCTAAATTTTGCACTAAATTATTAAATTATTGGATGAACTTATCTGAATGAAGATCAAGTACGATCAAACTTCTTTTAGATGTATTTATTCGATCGTCCAATTGTTCTTCTTTAACTTGTCCTCGAGATAAATTAGGTTACTATTTAAAGCTGCATGGCGTTTAAAGCTTTTTTTTCCTGTATCAACCAAATGTGGCGAAAATTCACAATTTTTGAATAAAGCCAGCCATTTCTCATATCACATCCACACTCGATTCGTTTTACACTGTTACTGAAGTAGTCGTGCATCTCGAATTTTTGATCAGTGAACTTTTTTCTATTAACCCCATTATTCCTAACGAATCGCATATCAACTGTTTACGATACGATTTTTTATGAGTGATAAACTTTAATGCTACTCTCATAACTCCTTGATTTTTTTTTTTTTTTGCAAAAACAAGTATAGAAAGAATCGAGTTAGCTATATACACACACTTCAGATCTATCTATAAACAAAAAAAAAGTACGTTCAACAACGATTGTAATCTGTTCAAAGTTATCGATGTTCATAAGCTAAACAAGACTAGTTTTTTTCTAGTAAATCATTGCATTCGATTTTGATGCTAAAGAAAATTGAATACTTAAATTCTATTCATTTTTTAGCTTTAAATTATAATAGACTGATATTATTTCTTAAATGATCTTGAGGACGAGTTAATGAAATACAATTAATATTTACTTGTCTACATTTATAGTACAAGAAAAAAAAATGAAATTACTCTAGCTGCCATATAACTACTTACACTATCGTTTTCAGTCTAAAAGACGAAAATGGCCTCATATCACACTTTCGTAAAAAAAAAAATAAGTCAGCGTTGTTATAAGTGTAAATAGTTTTTAGATAGCACTTTTAAAAATTATCTTGTAAAATGAAGGGCGATGAAATGTAATGATGAGAGAAAAGACGTATAAAATCTACATATGATGATTATGATGAATAATATATCGCTTCTGTATCAGATGCGTAATTCCTTTTTATCTTGTTGGTATACTGCGATCGATCTATCGATTTTATAATATTGTGTATAAATGTGTGTACGATTTTCAGGAGCACTTTCAAGACAATTTTTAAATTTTAAATTAATTAAATGTATTAGTTAAAAAAAAAAGTAACAATTCGTAAATGTTTATATCAGTAAATTATGCACAAATTCGATTTATTTAAAATATGTTACGTCATTCTATATACATATCATGAATAATTTTGTTAAATTTATTTTTCATGTACACTTGAACAAAAAATTTGTTATACTCTATACACCTAAATACCTTTTACATTAAATTATTTTTACAACTTAATCACGTTGCGTTATTTATAAATAATTATGTAAATATCAAGATTTTTTCTCATAATAAATGATGATTTTACTTATTCATAATAAAATGATAATCGCCGTAAATATTGAAGTGCAATTTTATAAATATCCTAGTATGTAACAATTTACGAATTGATATTAAAGATTGTGAATCTTATACAAAAAATATTTAATCGGCACAAAATTTATATACGAAATGGATAACAAAAAAAAATGCAATTATAAATTGAAACTTGATAATTCAATGATATTGCACCTTTTTAATTAATTAAAATTTTAAATATACTCAAATTTTTAATGTAAAACAAAGAAAAAAAAAATTATTTTAAAAAATATAAGAAAAAAAATGATCAAATTTCTAATAGACATTGTAACATAATGCTTTATAAATAAATTTTATTATTGTAAAATATTGTATTATTTCTTTATAAGAATACATTAAATATAAAATATTTTGTTAAATACCAAAGTTTATAACGTACACTTCTTTTATTCCCTTATGTTAATTAATACCATATTATACACTTTGTTATTTTAGCATTTTCATCTATTGTACCGACAACTAGCTTTTATTTCTTTAACAACTACGTATATGTTTTAAAATGCTTTATTCTTTTAATTTCAAAGCGTATAGGCTTTTATGTTTGTACAGAGGAGTCGGCAATTAGTGTGGACCGTTGACTGTCGGAATTGGTGTGTGAAAAAAATTCTTCGACGTATATATCACGCAATAAAGAAGTAACTTGATTAATATTATCATTTATAAACTGTGCACTATTCTTTATAAAAACATTTGTGTAAATATATAAGTATTTATTATTATTCTTAACGAAATAATTTAATTATTAAATGCATTTTCATTTATTAATCAATTTAAAAAAAAAAAATGCACTTTTATTCAAAAATTTGTTTTTTGTTCTATATAAAAGATTCTTTGTTTTTAATATTACTTTACAACAAAGCAAACTTTTTATTTTTTATCTCACATTCATCTCTTACTCCAAAATTCCTACAAAACTCCAAAATCCATATCTCCTATACTTCACCTTCCCTCAACCATTAAAAAAAAATAAATTCCAAACACCCTTGTATACTTCACCTTCAACCTCCCTCCTTTCAAATTTTCAAAAGAAAATCCCTACAACAACCACATACCTGTCCGCTTAGTATACACAAACCAGCGGCGGCAGATCAGTCGAACGAGTGGGAGTAAGAGAGTCTGAGTGAGTCTTTTACTGCAGCTTAGCTCTCGAGAGCTCCACAATTTTACCGCTCAGTCAGTCTCGGACGCGCCTGCCTCCTGATCTCTTTTCTCTCAGCTCTCAACATATAATATTTTCTCTTTCGTTTACAGTAACAGCATGGAAGTCCGAACTTTTATTCTTCTCATTTTTTGCGTTTTACTTCGACCCTCTAGCAGGTAAATTTTACAAGTACATACAACTAATTTAATTTTTCTTTTTTTTTTCGAGGTAAGCCAGTTTTTTTTTTAAATTATTATTCTGGATACGTTGATGTCAAGGCCATTTACTACGATTAAGATCTGGTGTATATGTATACAGTACGTGAGATATATAATATAATGCTACTATGTTGAAAAGAGGGTTCGTTTTGAAACGCCGACACTTTTATATAGCTTTGTATTAAACTACATTTATGAGACGGATGCGGTGGTAAAACGCTTGAACGAAGTGCTTAATATGCTGTAATAGACGATAATGAATTAATTTTTTCTTTTTTTTTTTTTTTTAAAGTCGGCTTAGTTAGCGCATGGTATTAACTACGCGTTAGGAACGCAGTTTTAAATATGTACAATTGTGCAATGTGTATGTGTCTGTTTCGACAGAGTATAATATGTGTGTTTTAGAAGGAAATTAGATTAGCAAATGTATTTTATTTTTATTTCTTAGAAATTGAAGGAGTGGGGAGGATGTAGGAATCATATTTATATGCGAGTAATTAGAAAAAATAGTTTGATATTAATGCTTACTAAGAGTAAGAAGAAATTTAGATTTTTTTAATTAATTGTATCACGAAAAAATGTTTATTAGATAAATTATTTTTTTTAACAAATAAAAGAAAATATTTTTTTTTAAATTTAATTGATTTTTTCTTTGTTTAGTGCGACTTTTCCTTACCGATCAATATTAAATATTTAAAATGAAAATTTTACCGGTATGAATTTCATCTGTGTATATGCACAATTAAAATAAATATTTTTGTAAAAAAACATAACATTTTAAAATTTTACATAATCACGTATCCTGTTACATTAAAAAAAAAAAAAAATAAATAAAAACATTCCTCATCTTTATTTCTAAATATAACTACCAACTTCCTAATATAACAATCATATCATTTCAACATCTATATACCATTTAAAAATCTATATAACAATCGATAAATCAATGAATCTATAATCAATTAAAGCAAACACGGTCACAAGCCAAGACCAACACCATCCCATCGTATCGGCAAATACGACCTCCTTATCTTCACTCAAGCTTGGCCACCAACGTCATGTTACGTCTGGGAAGAAAAATCACCAAAAAATCAATGCAATTTACCAGCTGACGAGGAATGGTCAATCCACGGTTTATGGCCATCTGAAATCGGTAAAATGGGACCAGAGAATTGCAACAGTTCGCTTCACTTTGATTTTGCCGCCTTGGAACGTTTGCGTCCGGAATTGGAAACCAAATGGATTGACGTTCATAAAGGAGCCAAGCCACATGAGTTTTGGAGACACGAATGGGAAAAACATGGTACCTGTTCGGTTGATCTTGAGCCAACAAATACTGAGATCAAATATTTTCGTAAGGGACTTGATTTATTTGATGCTTATGA
Source organism: Leptomastidea abnormis (assembly GCA_030522805.1). Classification (NCBI taxonomy): domain Eukaryota; kingdom Metazoa; phylum Arthropoda; class Insecta; order Hymenoptera; family Encyrtidae; genus Leptomastidea; species Leptomastidea abnormis. Next base: position 16,446 of record JAPYZE010000296.1, read on the forward strand.
TATGAAGCATGTACTTGCCAAGGCTGGTATATTGATAAATCAAGTTTATACCGTACAGAATTATCTTGATGGTGTGAAGAAGATACTTGGAAAGAATGCTTATTTACAATGCGTTAGAGATAAAGTGAGTGATTTATTTATTCAGTTTTTTTTTAATTTTTAAATTTAATTATGGGGATTTATTTTAAAGGATTGTTTTGTTTTTTACAGAAAGATAATAAAATTTTCATCGATGAGTTGAGAATCTGTTTTGATAAACAGTTTCAATTAATTGACTGCGATGGTATTGTTCAGTTTCCAAGTAATTGTCATCTTCAAGAACAAGTTATTTATCCGGGAAGTGTGCCGGATCGTGTGGTACCACCGACGGTCATTCAAGTTTAACATTAAGTAATTCTATTGGACTTTGAACTTTAGTCTTTTTTTTTAACAATGAGTTTTGACAACGTTTATCTGTGGTATATTGTGTAATGATCCGAGATAAAAACGACGAAATTCCATTATTTAGCAATTTTTTTCCTTTAATATGATAATAATTTAAATTTAAGTGAATTATTTAAAAAAAGTATTTTGAATCATTAACATGTTATTTTTTTGTAATACTCACTCTTTATTGAAGTATTGAATTATTTAACTTAACAACAAACTAATTTTGTATGAATGTAAATGAGATTATTTAACAAGAGTAGCAATATTGATTAGTCAATATAATTTTTAAGGTTTATAAGGTAATGAAAATAAATAAACATTTATAATTAATATTTCAATTTTATTTATTTAAAAAAATAAATAACATTTTTACATGTATTAATTAAACAAAAAATTGTAAATAAATATCTTTATTCAAGTGTTTATGAATATAATATACTATTAATTATTTAATATAAACAACATATAAGAGTTTAAACGGAATCCAGGCGATAACGCTTTGTCACGTGAAGATGAAGTGCATAAGATATCCATCACAGATGCACTTAACCAGATAAGACTTATTGAATACGAAAATGCGACTTAGTTCCGTTTAATTCGTCCTATGGTGTCAAATGACACAGGTTTCAAAAGAATATTTTTTCAAAACAAATTGATTAAATTCAAAGAGTTTCAGAAGTTATATGATGTTAAGATTATTAATGTTCGACAAAATTATTGGACTACAATTAATACTCATGTATGTGATAGTACACCAATGACAGTAGTAACATTAAAGCATGAAATTAGAGATGTACTACTACCGCGTGCTAATAAATATCAATTTAATATGTATCGATTTAATAACTTGCAGCAATGGCTGGCAGCTGTGGAATTTACTGCGAATCATTGGTAAAATGATCGTGTGTGCTTACCTGCTCGCTACTGTCAGGGGTTAAATTCGCAGTTTTGTGTTTTAATACTATTATGTCTGGACTAATATCAAGTTTAATGCAAAAAGTAAAGCTAGATAAGGAGGCTAGACAGTTAAATCCAGGACGTGAACGCTGAGCCATCCAGTATCGAAGTAAACACAGTGTTCAAAAGAAAAATGAGTTATGCGGTAATGTAGTTGAGATTAGAAACGCAAGGCGTGTAGATTCTGCCTCCAAGGAAGAATTATTTTGAATTAGTACCATATAAACATTATCCTGAATACAATCCTGATATGAGACGTGCATATTCAATTAGATTTGAGGAAGATTTACTTACATTGCTTTCGCTACACAAGTATAATTCCAGTGAATTAAGAGACTAAGGATATAAATATTTAACTCAATCATTTGAAGCTTCAGTGGGCGCAGAATTATATGCCTATCTTGTTAACGCTTTCGATGAAGCTACTATATTTAATAAGAATGTGCTAACTACTTTATTTAAAGAGTTGCTTCGTAATCTTGGCGATATACCTACTGAAGCCAATAAGAAAAGATTTCCAACCTTGCATGGAATTATAAAGTTACTTATCGAAAATGAGAAAATCATTTGCTATGACCCATTAAGTTCAACATGCGATGCATGACTGCTCCATGGGCTTATAGAATCATAGATGATCTAGTTTTTGCAGACATGACTTGTGATCAGAATTCTTACTGTGCTTTATCCTAGGCTTTTTCATAGACAAGCAACAAGACAGTAGTGGTACCATTTGGGAGTCCAAATGAATAAAAAATAATACAAGTCAATAGAAGTAATAGAATTTTTTTGGTCAAGAAGTCTATGATTATGTAATGAAACCAGAAGATGCTGTGGGTTTGGCATAAAAGAGGTATGCGCAGAAGCTTGTACAGATGCTCCTGTCTATTAAGGAATTTGTTTTATTAGATTATCCAAAGCCGCTTATCGCGGATATGTTTCTGCAAGTAATGGCCAAGGATGTAAAGAATTGAGACTTTTATTTTCTAAAAGAAATGCTTTCAGATTTAGTTTCGATAGAATTTAACGTTTTAATGCAGATAGCAGACGATGCATGACTGCTCCATGGGCTAGAATCATTGATGATCCAGTTCTTGAAGACATGACTTGTGATCAAAATGCTTTCCTGTGCTTTATCCTAGGCTTTTTCATTGACAAGCAACAAGGCAGTAGTGGTACCATTTGGGAGTCCAAATGAATAAAAAATAATACAAGTCAATAGAAGTAATAGAATTTTTTTGGTCATGAAGTTTATGATTACGTAATGAACCCAGAAGACGCTGTGGGTTTGGCACAAAAGAGGTATGTGCAGAAGCTTGTACAGATGCTCCTATCTAATAAGGAATTTGTTTTATTAGATTATCCGAGGCCGCTTATCATGGATATGTTTTTGCAAGTAATGGCCAAGGATGTATAGAATTGAGAAACTTTTTCATTAAAAATAAATTGTGTTAGAATAACTTTTATTTCCTAAAGGAAATGCTTTCTGACCTAATTTTGATAAGATTTAACGTTCAAACGGCGTAATAAAAAAATTTAAGATAACTAAAACTCAATGAAAGAGAAGAGTTTATAGTTTAACTATGATTCAACATATTTCAAATAAACTAGGAGACAGTATGGAATTTATGGTGGTCATCATATCCTCTGTGAAGGTATAACATTTCCACCGGAGAAGAAAAGTGCTATGGCTCAGAGACTAGGCCCTATTATCGACTTGTCAAAAAAAACTAGGAGACAGTATGGAATTTATGGTGGTCACCATATCCTCTGTGAAGGTGTAACATTTCCACCTGAAAAGAAAAGTGCAATGGCTCAAAGACTTGGACCGACTTGTCAAAAAAAACTAAGAGACAGTATGGAATTTATGGTGGTCACCATATCCTCTGCGAAGGTATAACATTTCCACCGGAGAAGAAAAGTGCCATGGCTCAGAGACTAGGCCCTATTACCGACTTGTCAAAAAAAACTAGGAGACAGTATGGAATTTATGGTGGTCACCATATCCTCTGTGAAGGTATAACATTTCCACCGGAGAAGAAGAGTGCCATGGCTCAAAGCCTAGGACCTATCACCGACTTGTCAAAAAGTGGTACAGTTTGCACCAATCAAGCAAGTTTACTATTCTGAGCTTGCAAATAGGACAGGTTTACTAACATCCAACTATACACAGGTATCAAGTATACCAACTTTCAATGGAACATCAAAAAGAAAGTTTGGAAAAGCTTTCTTTGAAATGCTAGATGAGCAAGAAGGGAAACATGTAGGAAGAAAATTGCTGCAGTCTAATGTCAACACTTATAGAGTTAGCTTGGGTGAATAAAGAATAGGTTCAAAAGAGCACGGTAGAACTATAAACTGCAGATCTATGCATCACGTTTGATTACACCAAATGCTTGTGCTAGGAAATTTATTAACAAAAAACTTAGAAGAATTTAATCGAATGTGGTCAATACTCCAACACTGAGGAAACATGTCGGCTTCTCTTGCGCAACATTTCCTTGATCGCCTATTGAAAGAATCGGCAAACGCAGAAGACCGCACAAGTGCAGCTGCGTCCATTTCTAAATCTGGATTTAGTGATGATTTTGTCCACACTCAATCTTTATTGATCAAATTCCATAAATCATGTAGAACAAGATCCTCCATACCTCTTATTCTGAAAAGATTCTTCAATTTTTATTTTAAAGGATTTGTAGACACCAAGAAGATTCTTCAATTTTTATTTTAAAGGATTTGTAGACACCAAGAATACTGTTACAACAGTAGTATATGACGAGTTTAAAAAGACTATTAACATGGAGGCCAAACCTTTTGCATCACGAAGGAATTGTTTGGATGGAAAGGGAGGAGTAATGAACTTTATTACTGACGGTAAATACCGTCCATGCGCTTGTGCCAGTGCTGACCACGTTGCTGGCTTTTGTCCAATTGTATACTCTTTAGGTGCTATTGGCTCAAACCTCTTCTCTTCATTCGAAGGCTTGGTCATTTAGAAACATTAGACATGTTGAGCTGCCGCCAAGAAAGAATTATTTCGAACTGGTACCTTATGTACATTATCCGGAATATAATCAGAGTATGGGACATGCATATTCAATCCGTTTTAATGAAGATTCATTAGCTCTTTTCTCATTACATAAGTATAATTCAAGTGAGTTGAGAGATGTAAGTTATGAATTTTTAATTCAATCTTTTGAGGCAGCCTTAAGTAATGATATGTATGCTTATCTCATTTCTGCATTTCAAGAAGCAAATACTTTTAATCACAATAATCTAGTTACTTTATTTAATGAGTTACTTCGCAACCTTGGTGGCATACCTACTGAAGTGAATAGGAAGCGGTACCCTAGATTGCATGGCATCATTAAATTACTTATTGAAAATGGAAAAATTATATGCAATGACACACTAGACACTAAATTTGTTTATGATGTAGAGCTATCTCTTTTAAGCTTCATGGGTATGTTTTCCATGTACAAAGACGACATTCGAATCGCGGAAGATGTAAGAGTATATGCTCATGATGCAGGGACAGCAATAAGAAAATTAGCTGCACAAGATACCAACTTTGAGTATTTAGTCAAGAGATGGAACACCTTTTGTGCCATGGCTGGGTGTGTCAATTCCATAGGACCAGAACAGCAAAATGCCATCAAAACGACACTACGACCCTATAGAAGTAGAATAAGAGTAGAATTCTTCAAAATGCATCGGTTGCAGCAGAAATCAAGAGGGTTTACACAGCAGCCAAAGCGCGATGGGGAGACCTTTTCCCAAAACTCAAGATTCTTCACCTGACAGAACATGAAGCCCTTGACCACTCAAGATTTCCATCTCTTTACTTTGCTGCAGTATGGTGGGCTAAAAGAAGTGGAAGATTAGCAGGACAAGTAGATAGATTGCAAACATCGAATCTGAGCAGCAAGATAGGCCCAGAGGAATGCAACGCCTCGTTCCTTAGAGGAACCAAGGAAGGAGATGCCATCTCGAATGAGATCAAGAATCATTTGCTTGCTGTAGGATACAACGCAACAATGGATGAGAATGTGAACGCATTAATGTAAGTATTTGTAGTTAGTTTCGGAAAAATATGGGGACTAAGCGTTCTTGGATTTATGATGAGACCTGAGATGAAAGGAGATCCAAAGTATTCATTTACAGTTGGACTAATAGGTACTCCGCGGTGTACTTTACCACGTATGCTTAAATTGACTCTGGCAATATCTAATGAAATGTCTCTAACGATTGAATAAACAATACTCAAAAAGTACCTTTCTGTAATTGTTCAGCATATTTACTTTTGAATGAGTTGGAATTATATAATCTGGAAAAAAAACAAAAAGTTTCATTTAATAAATCATAAAAATTCTTAATTTTTAATAAATATGTATTTAAAAAATTGAATTCAGTGAGGGCAAGTGCTAATCATTTAAATTTTATCATATTAGCGTATATAGTTGTAACATCATTATTTACCCGTAATATTTTAAATTATTATAAAAACAAAACTTACCTATTCCCTTATAAACATGCCTCGGCTTTGATATTGTGCTGATGTTGAATAGAGTAATCTGGAAACCAAAAAAATTTTTATTAGATATTAAACTTGGAAAAAAATATATAATTTTATACATATTTTTTTATATCAGTAAAGTTTGACATCAATTTTAATCAGTCATATGCTTGTAAAATGCATCACAATAGATTATAAAAAAAAAAAAAAAAAATGTATTTAAATAAAAAACTACTCACCATTTTTAATACTAAATAAATCCTTGAAAGAAAATTATCTGGTGATTCATACTGCTCTACGTACGTTAATTAAGTCCATTAACGTGTTTTCCTGTTGTCAAGCAAGGGAATGTGTCTGTCCAAGCTTTGCAGATCATTTAAGAAGTTTCTAGGTACAGTAGCATTGACGTCAATATAGACTTGGGTGCTATCAGAGTATCAGCATTGCATGGCTAATATGAACACAGATGAAAATTCTTGGATAAGTTTTATTCCAAATTATAAATACTGACATCCTAAAACAAAATTTAAATTAATTAACAATTAAAAAAAATAAAAAAGATAATACTGTATATTTTAAGATACAAGTATCAGGATAGAATTTTCACCATGTAATTGTAAGACAGGGATAACTATACAATTCATCATTATAGAAACTTTAATTATAATTATTGATTAATAATGTTAAATAAACTCACCTTTTTATTCATTCAGGAAACAATAAAGATGAGTAAATTTGATAAGGATGAGAAGCATAATTTTACACTGAAAAAATATTTTGAATTAAATAATTATCAATAAAATTAAATTTTATTAACAAATACTTTAAAGAATCAGAAATAAACGGTCGTCACTGTTCATTCTGTTTGACTGGAGCGTTTATAGCATTCATCACTTAATAATAAAAAATATTAAAGAAAAATCAACTTTAAATTACCTGCCAAGAAGTTAGAGATGTTTTATTTTATAAATAGAAATATCACATGAAGAATCAGCTTTGAGGTAGCTTTCCAAGAACTGGACAAGAATGCATTGCATCTTTTCCTCCTATATTCCATTTTGATAGATGCCTAAAATTAAAAATACATCTTAAAACCTATCTATTACAAGAAAAAAATTTTAATATTTATTTACTACAATATCAGTAATCCGAATCAGTCATAGATTTCAGACTGGGGCGGTAAAGATATCATCATAACAATTTTATATCAATTATAAATTATTTATGAAAGAAAAAAAATACATACCTATATTTAGGACGAATACTCTTGGTGAGTTAGTTGATGCAATTGCTTTTGAAGAATGGTAATTTGGTGACTTTAAAATCAGATTGATACAGTTGAATTACTATTGGAAATAACAGCATGGCAACTACTATTTTGCATCTATTTTGCCATTAAGGGCGATAAGAGTCCAAAATTTTAAATTAAATCTACTGAACTTATTTCCCTTTCATCTTTTTGGTTTATTTTTTGGTAAAGTTTCATTGAAAAACTTTATTTCGTCTTTAATCTGTAAAACAAGGATGGATTTTAAAAATTTTATTAAAAAATTAATTATAAATGTTTTATGAGCAAAATAATCAGATTAATTGATATTTTATAATCATTAATATCATACGAACGAGACTTCATTTGTATCATCAGTTAATTATAAAATCAAAATTAGCAACAAAAAATAACGTCCTTTACTTTAATAATCGACGAAAAATTGAGTCTTGAAATACAATAACCAACATCTAACATTATTTCGTGCGCTATTTAAAATTGTTTTGTTAATTAAAAATTTAGTTTTTAGCTCTATATAATTGTAAATAATTAATTGTAACAAAGTATAACGATCAAATTTTAGAAACAATAAGAAGTCAAGTTTTATAGCATTATTTTTTGAAAAAACAAAAAAATACATAATGAGCATAACAAAATGAAAGTTAATTAATAATAATCAATCAATTTAAGCAGTCTAAATTCAATTTATAAACGGATGTTCACGGATTAGTTATATGTATAATAAGATGACTAAACTTACCACGCTATGATGAAACCACCAACGACATAGCGTCTGCATCCTCATCCTTCGAAGGTCCGGATCAAAATGGCAGAGAAACAAAAGTTTTTTTAACCGCAGTCTTCCGGATAGCGCTACGATCGCGTCGCTGTTGCCAAACTTAAACGTGTATTTTTAAGCTTTAAAAACGTTTAAATGTAAATTTAAATAAAGATTTAATTGTTATTTAGTTTAAATCGTTAGCTAATAAAATTATATTTGCAATTCATGTAAATTTCTTTTTAAAAATAAATTTTAATTATTAATAAGTTAATTAAAAGAAGCAAAATTAAGAGATAGCAACACTGTTTAATATATTTATGGCGGAAAAATTTTAAAGTTTGATCTTTCTCCAAAATTAAAATAAATAATATTTATTTTTTATTTCAATATTGACAATTATCATAATTTTACTTATTAATTCTACTGTATACCTTGTTATTTGATTTTTTTTTAAATACAAAAATTTTTATCTATCTTATAAAAACATACCAATCAGACTAATAATTATATTTTTCTAATAAATTCAATTTTTAAATAATTATTGTTAAACGAAAAAAAAAAAATAAATAAAATAATAGCATTGAATCCAATTTCCAATAAATATAACAGCATAATTAAATCCGCGTATTCAGCAAACAAAATTTGTAGAATTCAACGTTCATACTCGGTCCTATAAAGAAAAACAGATGCGCACTTCTTTTTCGTTGATTGAGAATTCGATCAGTGCGCCTCGCGCGGTGTGTTTTCTTCCAGCGGCCGCGGACTGACTGCGAGTGCGGAGCAGCACACTCACACTTATAACAAACAATAGACAACACACAGTAACAAATAACAAGTACAACAACACACACACAAGTTATATACAGTAAGTACCGTGAAGAAGAAAGAAACATATAGTGAAAAAGAAAAAGAAGTGGAGAGTATCATACCCCAAATACGAGGCAAACGCAAAGTGGCCTTGTCCTCTAAGCGTCATCCACAATATTTTTTTTTTTTAACTAACTACTTTATTGAGGGGGTGGACATTACTCCGAAATTAGCGAATCTACACTGGGAGTCCCCCCTTCAGTCGTCTAAACCGCGTGTGTACATATGTATATCGTCATATATACGTTTCAGTATAGCTTGTAGAGCCTAGAGGACAAGTGTGTTGTAAAGTGTGTAGGTACAGTCGTATAGCCGGGTGGTACTGAATTTTTCCTATATAAAAGTACTCGTTTCTAATCTCAAGGATATACCAGCAACATGGGGGTACCTAAATTCTTCAGGTATATCAGCGAAAGGTATCCTTGCCTCAGCGAAAAACTCAAGGAATACCAGGTGAGTGCAAATATTTCTATCTAACGTCGCATATTATGTATACCTATGTGTAACGGCTATACCCTTCAGCTGTGCGTTACCTTATTATGAATTATGATACTATCCCTTTGTATGTATAAATGCGCAGCCTCTTTGTTGTTATTGGAATTGAGATTTTTTTCTTTTTATGGGAGTTATTTTATTGAATTTGGACTTTTTCAATTTTGATTGATTTATTTTTATGTTGATTTGAGATTTTATCTACTTGACATAACCTTAGGCAATTGAGTTTGTTTAATTTTATTTTATCAGCTTGTTATGATAATAATGTGCATTGGCATATTATGTGTCATTGTGATAAATATTGATTACACTTAAAAACAATTTTTAATTGCAAAGGCACTATATAGTTTTACATTTCAAATATTTTAATTTTTATAGGAAGCTATCATATTTTGATTATTTAATTTGTTTAATGGTTTTTTTGATATTCCTATGTTCTGCAGTCATATATATTTTTTATATTATTGAAATGTTTAATTTCTAAAATACATCGTATAAAATTTCAATATTTTTTTGCAGATCCCTGAGTTTGACAATTTGTACCTAGACATGAATGGCATTATACACAATTGTTCACATCCAAATGATGCAGATGTATCATTTCGTATTACAGAAGAAACTATATTTAAGAATATATTTCACTATATAGAAATATTGTTCCGCATTATACAGCCTCAAAAGCTGTTTTTCATGGCTGTGGATGGTGTTGCACCTCGTGCCAAAATAAATCAACAAAGAGGAAGGCGCTTTAGAGCTGCTAAAGATGCTGAAGTACAAGAGTCTAAAGCACGAGCTAAAGGTCAAGATATTCCTAAGGAAGCAAGATTTGATTCAAATTGCATTACACCAGGAACAGTATTTATGTCAAAACTTAGCGAGCAGCTAAAGTATTTTATTACGTATAAAATATCTACTGATAAGTTATGGCAGAAATGTAAAATTATACTCAGTGGATCCGAGGTATATTATAATTTAAATAATTTATACATGCATACTTTAATCATCATAATGTCTAAAAATTATGAATTCAAATTTATTATTCTTATTTTAGGTACCTGGTGAGGGTGAACACAAAATAATGGATTATATTAGATATTTAAAAGCCGAACCAGATTATGGAGGAAATACACGACATTGTTTATATGGTTTAGATGCAGATCTCATTATGTTAGGTCTTTGCTCTCATGAGCCACATTTTTCATTACTTCGTGAAGAAGTAAAGTTTGGCAAAACTCAAAAGAAAATTTTAACTCCTGAGGAGACCAACTTTTGTCTTTTACACTTGTCTTTAATGAGAGAATACTTGGAACATGAATTTTCTGCAGTTAAAGACAAGTTACCTTTCAAGTTCGATATTGAAAAAATTATAGATGATTGGGTTTTAATGGGATTTTTAGTAGGAAACGATTTTATCCCACATTTACCAAATTTACACATAGAAAATAATGCACTGCCATTATTATACAATGCTTATATGGAAGTCTTACCAACGTTAGATGGTAATTATAAAAACTGATGCAATAAGTGTTTTATAATGAAATATATAAGATTAATTATTTGTTTATGTTAAAATATTACAGGTTACATAAACGAGGCAGGAACATTAAATCTTCAACGTTTTGAAAAATTTATGGAAAAACTAGCTCATTACGATATGGAACAGTTTGATGAAATTTATGCTGATTTGAAATATTTTGAAGCAAAAACAGGTCGGCGTTTAAATGAAAATGACAGGAGTCCAAAAAATTCTCCTAAAAATGGGTCTCCTAAGAAAACAAACAAAGCTTTAGATGCCTTAATAATGGCAACTGAAGAAGAAGTAGGAAAACTTTATTTGTTCAATAAAAGTTTTGTATACTCAAATTTTTTAACTTTTTTAAATTGCTTTTCAGTTAGGAGAATCTGATGAAGATGACGATGACGACGAAGAATCCGATGACGATGCGGATATGCAGCTTGAATTTGTACAGCATAAACGGGATTATTATATGAACAAAATGGAATATGCAAATGTTGATGCGTGAGTGAAAAAATATTAATTAAAAACATACGATTTACTTTAGAGTTCCTCTCAAAATTTCTACTAACAAAATTTTGTTTTTAGTGAAATCATGCAATCTCAAGCTGAAGGCTATATCAGGGCCATTCAGTGGAATCTTCACTATTACTACAATGGTTGCTGTAGTTGGTCGTGGTACTACCCGCATCACTACGCGCCTTTTATTTCAGACATAAAAAACTTCAAAGATTTAAAGCTGGAGTTTGACATGGGCAAACCTTTTTTGCCATTTGAACAGCTGTTGGCAGTGTTGCCGGCCGCTAGTAAAAGTTTGTTACCCGAAGCCTACCACAGCTTAATGACGGAAGAAAATTCGCCCATAATAAAATATTATCCACTTGACTTCAAGACAGACTTAAATGGAAAGAAACAAGAATGGGAAGCGGTGGTATTAATTCCACTTATTGACGAGAAAAGTTTATTAAAAGGTTGAAAATAATTTAATTTTGTTTTAAGTAAAACAATTTTATAAACTTAAATTATTTACTTAAACTTTATATTTAGCAATGGCGCCATGTAACGCAAAATTGACAGTAGATGAGCGGAAACGCAATAAACATGGTCCAATGGCTATATTTACATACACAGAAGAGGACCAAGGTATTTACAAAGCACCAGAGTATTTTCCGAATTTGCGAAGTCATGCTTCAATGCAACTAGTAGATAGAGAAGAAATTTTGGTGCCTTTACATAAGCTAGTTAAAGGCTTATGCAAAGGTGTCAAACTCAGTGTCTATTATCCTGGTTTTCCAACATTACAACATGTTGCGCATACAGCTTCTTTGGATAAAGCTAAGGTATGTTTTGACTAATTATCTCAATGGACTATTATTAAAAAAAGTATATTGTATAATAAAAAATTGAATGTTTTAATTAAAAATAATGTTTTACGTTGTTCAGGTGAAAGTATTTGAACAACCATCGAGACGTGAAAATATGATTCTTACTGTACTTCCGAGGTCAATACCTCCACTTGAAGAACTAGCAAAGAAGTGGCTTGGTAAATCCGTATTTATTTGCTGGCCACATCTAGTGGAAGCCTTAGTTGTCGGTGTATCAAATTCGAAAACAAAAATTAGTATCGCACACCCGCAAATAAAAAATGTGACGAGCGATAATATTACATTCAACACAGAAACAATGAACGAAGCGCTTCTTGCTGCCTATAATTTACAGAGAAAGTCAATTATAGAAACGTAAGAAATTAATATTAAATCAATATCAACAATTGTATGAGTATTTATAAATGAATTTAATGAATTATCTTAATTTTTAATTTTAGATATAAAACTCGTTTGGGAGTGGAGACAGGCAACATTGATATTGTAGTACATGCTTGTCCTCTCATGGGTCGACAGTACGTATATGGAGCACAGGGCAAAATGACTTTAGAAAAACAATGGAATGAGAACGCGAATGGTTATGCCTATCAGGTTATTGTCGACGATATTTCCGTCCATAGTCCTGACTTCATACAATTCAAATCCATTACCGATGTGTTCCGACCTAAAGACATCTGCTTTATGCTCGGTTATCCACATTACGGTGCCATGGGGGAGGTACGTCATTGAGCTTTATCGGCTTTTATTTTAATTCGCTGCTATATTCTGTTTATTGAAAATCACATATATATTTTTCGTAGGTTACCGATCAAGCAGTAGACTTGAAAACAACAAGGATAAAGGTAGTCATGCGTGTACTTCCCGAGCCCAATTTCGACAAAGTGCGGCAGCTGCAAACAGAAACAAAATTAAGATATATGCCTGGTAATACTGCCGCTCAGCGCTTAGGCATAAGTAGCCATCTTCTTAGTAGAATAACTGGTACAATTTTTGTGGTTGATGGTGACGTTGCGGATCCTGCAAGCGGAAACAAAAAGAATGTGGGCTTGAATTTGAAATTCAACAAAAGAAATGAAGAAGTAAGACTTGAAATTTCATCATTTTAGACTTAATTAAAATAAATTATAATAAATTAAAATTTTTATTTTCATCAGGTGTTAGGATATACAAGAAAAGATCCTAGTGGTCTATGGTTGTACAGTAACAAAGCAGTTGATTTAGTAAATAATTATATGCAAATGTTTCCACATCTATTTGAAGGTTTAGAACAGTATGTGGGATCAGCTGATGTATTTTTAAAAGATCAATTATTTCCGAATCAAGGGTATTTATTTTTCAAAAATTCATGTATTTAAAATATTTATAAATATAATAATTTTATATATAATTGTTTGTGTTTTGGTTAATAGACCTGAAGCAGTGGAAACAGTAATCACTTGGTTGAAGGATAAGCAAAAAGAATTAGACACAAAAACACGTGCTTGTGGTGTAGAGGAATTAGAGCCCGAAATTGTACAGGCTATTGAAAAAGAAATTGATGACAATCTTGAAACCTTACAGCTACAAGCTGGCAAAAGCCTTAACATGCAGGTTAAACCAGCTTTATTGTATAAACCTGGTTTGAATTCAGGTAGTATGCCGCCTGATGCAAAAGCTCAACATCGGTTGCTTGACCGAATAGTCAGTGTACGCGATAGTTTTACCGTCCCTCTTGGATACAGAGGCACAATTGTTGGTATACAAAAAGGCGATGTTCCACAATTGAACATGTACGAGGTGTTGTTCGATAAGCCTTTTACAGGTAATTTTAGAAAATGAATAGTAGGACAAAATAGTAATGAATTGGAATAAAAAATTTAAGAAAAAATTGATGTTTTTTCCAGGTGGTCTGACGATTCACAATTCATGTCCAAATCGTTGCTACAGACTTGCTCCCACGGATTTTATTAATGTAAGCTATGGCCTGCAAATGGAAAAGAAGAGTAAAATTTCCATTGCTCACCCTGAATGGCGACAACAGCAGCAACAGGCACAGCCTGAATGGCGGCAACAACAGCAGCAGCAGCAACAACAACAACAGCAGGCACAGCCACCTTTCCGCACGGCAAATTATCAAATTCAATCTAAGATGCAGCGACCACAGCCGCCTGATCCAGCTGTCCTTAGCAGTAGTATTTATCCAAACTTCGGCAAAATTATGCCGAACAATAAACAATCGCCTGTTCGGATTCTCCCACCACCAGGGAAACCTAATTTTAGTGAAGCTCCAAAAACAAATTCAATCTTTCCTGCACCACCAGCTATTCCCCAGAGATTTTCTCAACCAAACGAAGTACAAAAAATTGCTCCACCTGTACAAAGTCAAAAGCCGTCGGAATTCCAGGCGTTATGGAATGAATTAAATAAAATACAAGTTAGTAATATTTAGTAATAATAAATATTTATATTAATATAAAATATTAAAAATATGTGCATTTTTTACAGAAAACTCCAAAAGAACAAATTCCACAATCAGTTCCAGAAAAATCTCTTCCACTGCCAAGTGCTCAGAAGAATATGGTAAGCTTATTCAATTTAAAATTACCATTTGAATAATCGTTTCAGTACAAAATTGTAATTATTTTAGTTAGTACAGTTTATTAAATATAATTATAGTCATAGCTGTTGCACAAATTATTATAAAAATAAATAATTACAATATTGTATTGATAACAAAAGAAAACATTACACTCATTTAGATTTTTTTTTTATGTAGTTCACACATAGCGACACATAATATTATCTGCATGCAGTATCTGTAGCTTTGTTTTGTGTAACATTCATTGTAGTCGTAACTTAATTTTTATTAACTTTCACTTTTATATAATTACATATTTAATTTCACTAGTGGTCAAAAAACCTTTTAGATGTGTTCTTTTTAATTTCTATGCTTTTTTCTGTTCTTCAATCATTGTTTTGCTTCGATTAACATTTGCAAGCCTTTCTTCTTTAAAAAGCACAAGAATAGAAAAAAAAAAAATAAAACGATAAATCGTAAAAACTTATTATAAAACTCCCGCAGCCGCAGGACCCGAGCGCATTTTTGAAAGCGATGTTGAAAATATCGGACGATAGCGCGCAACCCAGCAAAGCACCGATGACCTCTTCCTCTTCCACGACGGCTACGGGACCACCAATTGGTGCCAAGCCTATGGTGTTTCCTCAAGCTATGGCGTCGCCAAAGCCGACCGAAACTCCATTCCTGGTGCAACAGATGTTCGATGTATGTCGCTGCCTTATTTTTTAAATGTTATTTTATAAAAATACAGCTAGTTTCTTTTTGACCCTTCGTTGCCTTGAGCTTAAATTTACTCGGTTTAATACAACGATATATTACTTGTTTTCATGATTGAAAAAAAAAATTTGAATTCTCTCACGTGTTTGAAAGCGAATGAAATACAAAAAAATTTTTAAGCGATTCTATAATATTCATTTAATGTTAAAATAATTTTTAATATCTATTGTTGGTGTGGATTCTGGACAAACTTCATTGTGACATCACTTACTACATTACTAAATTCCATTAATTATATAACTTGAAACTTACGCGTAATGGCTAATTGCAGTGATTTACTGTCAATTCTGCAAATCTGCAATTACTAATAAAAATTTCAAATTCAAATCGCAAAAACATCAACCGTTTTGTCACTCATACTTAATAAATAATTTATTTTACACGACAAACATTAAAAAAAGTTTTTGATATCAGCACGCACGCCAAGCGGAGAAGACCGGCAAAAGTATATGGTTTTGCTCGCAGCTGCTATCGTATTATCAAGTGCGGGGCATGAGCTTTCCATTTTACAAGTATTGTATAAATAAGGACAATCTCGTATGCGCTCAGATTTCACTGCCGGACGGACGTACTTTCTGCGGAGAATTTTGCGAATCTTACAAGGATGCAGCTGAGAATGCTGCCAAGAAGGTTTATGAGGTATGAATGAGTCGACAAATGTCCAATTTTTCTCTCGCATTCCAGCAACCATAAACTTACCATAAACTTTTTCTTGCTTATTTCTCAGGAGCTCCAACTAGACAAAAATCTTCCGGATATGCGTCAAGGGCCAGTTCGGATGCCACAACCTCCACAGCCTCAACCACCACAGCCACCCCAGCCGCAGATGCCGCCGCCCCTACAGCAATGGTTTAACAATCGCGGACCTACTAATGTCAATATGCGACAGCCCGTTCCTCCGATCAATGTGGTTAAACCCATGCTACCACCCTTCCCCACGATGATGCCGCCAAAATGTTATCCTACCATGATCCCACCGGGACCGGGCTTCGGTCCACTACCCCCGCCACCACAACTGCCACCTCAGCTACCCCCACAGCATCAACGTCCAATGCCACCACCGCTTCATCATCCACAGCAGCATCCGCAACAACAACAAAAGCTTCAACCAAGGTTCATTCAGCAGCAGCAGCAACAACAACATCAACAGCAACCACTGAATAATAGTAGTGTTGATAATCGAGCTGCGGGTAAACCAAGCACACCGAAGAAATCGACGCCGTTTGTGCCTCTTCAGGCGCAAAAAAAGAGAAATGTTGCCAACAAGCAACAGCAGCAGCAAAACCGCTCTGCACAAGGTGATCAAAGATCTCAGAACCGGGATCAACCTGAAAAGAAGACGATTGAGGGTAACAAACTCGAGCAAAAATTTAAAGAAAATTCCCCTGCTAAGGTAAATTTTTATTCAGTTGACGTTTATTGTTTGATCTTCAATCAGCTTTGTCAATTTAATAATCAAAATCTTTTTTGTCTGTAGGAAAGAAGAATGGAAAAGAAAGATGACAAAAAGAATGGTAACAGAAGTGGAGAGACAGGAGGACAAAATAATCAACAACCAAATACCCAGAGAACTCAAAAGCAGCGTCGATCAAGAGTAGCTGCTAGATTTCAGACTGACCCATTAGCCAATGGTGGTGACAAACAGTAAATAGTTTATTTATTATGACTATTACTGTGTTGATTGACAAAGGAGAAATCGTACAATGAAGCGAATCAGTGATATCTTTGTATGACTAGGAATCATTATTTACTTTTAATGAATTTGTTTGATCGTTCTAGAGTGATTTTAGAGTAGTTTATTATTATTTTTTACTCCGACTCAACGGTCACATAGAGATTTCTTAATCTATTAGTATGTATGTAAACTCGATAAGTGTAGTGATATAAAAACAAGAGAAAAGTAAATAACTGAGATGAGAAGCAAAATAATTTTTATTTTTGTAAAAATTATCTATTCATGGTATGTAAATCATTGAATGCTTTTTTATACAAAGTATGTGAAAGCGATCGTTTGTACAGTACTTTGTCCGATTGCGGAGAAGTTCAATTAATTTAACTGCGTGTAAAAAATTTTTTTTTTTTTGTTAAAGCATCTTTTTGCCATTTATTCAAAAACATACATTTTTATTATTAATATTATTATTATAATTAAAAAATCAAATTTTACTGCATTTTACGCATAAAATTTTTTATTGTATTATATTTACACGAACTCGTAAATGCACTCGTCAACATACATACAAAAATTTCAAGTTTCTTTTTATGAAGAGGCAAAAAGTCTTTCGCAGCGACGAAATGAGTCGAAAAGACTATGTAACATGTTGAAACTAAGAAAAAATAAATACAATGAATTGCTTCTGTAAATTTGCAAAATACGTTTCTTAGATATTAATAAATAAGTAAAAAATCATTATACTTATTTCTTCTACTTATCCTGATTGAAAAACATCATTCAGTCTATAATGTTTCATTAGTACGACTTTAAGATTAGTATTATAAATTATAAAAAAAAGTCGCTTAAAAAATTTTAAATTGCTGGAAGATTTTGATTTCGTTCAAAATATGATTGCTAATAAAAAATTTTAAAATTACTGAAAATAAAAATTTATTTTCAGAATTTAAAATTTTTTTTCAATAATGAATCTAAATTAAGCAAAATTTGATAAAACTTAACAGAAAACGAAAAAATTATTTTAAAAATAAAAAAAAAAATTACATAAATTGTAAAATACAAGCCACGAATTTTAAAAACCAATTAAACATCATCCCTAGACCATAATCACGCTTAATGTCCATATCAAATAAAAAAATGAATTCGGTATAGCAGCTATTATTAACAAAGCTATTCAAAAAAATTTGAATATTGAAGCCGCGCAGGAGCCGCATAATTCATGGTAGCTTCCCAGTATAAGGTACTAAATCGCCTTAGATGCTCAGTCATGCGTCGTTTGCTTACTCGCTGACGTAATACGGATTGTATAAAACTATCTTTAATCTTCTCATCTAATGGATAATCAGCAAGGGCAAACCTCAGCCACTGGACCATTTTGTTTGCGGAACACGTTGTATTCATCATAAGCAGTACATTGGCTAATGGTTCGACGTAGCGATCTTTCCCAAAATCTTTTGCATTGTCCCCTGAAAAATTATAAAAGTTAGTAAAATTAGATTTTAAATAAATTATCAACTTTCTAAAAAAAAATAAATAATGTATTTTCTTACTGATATATTGTATAACAACAAAAATTAATTCTTGTCCAATTGGATGAATAAAAGTTTGTAAATGAGGACTTTGAGAGATTGCCTGTGATAAAAAATGTCCAGCTGCTCTTTGCGCAGGCAATTCAGGCAAAAGCAAACAAGCCATTCCTAAAATAAATATAATTATTTTAGTAATTCGTATTGAGCTTCAAGAATTGATAATTAATTAATTTACATAAAAATTAAACAAGCTAAAAAACATGTGTTTTTTCTCTATTACTGACTTATTCTTAACGATTCGCGATAAAAACAATTTATACCTTCATAAGTAATAATATTTCAGCCTTGGTATTTGAAAGTTTATTTAGTTTTTGAACAAATAGCTAGTTGCTCTCAGTTTTTAAGCTTTTAAGTTGATTGACCAATTTAACTTCATTCTTTTTCAAGTGATTAAATTTATTTTTTAAATTTTCAATAACAGAAAGATTGTTAAGCAAAATATTGTTATAAAACGATTTGAGTTCTTCGTAAGCTTGCTCATGCTCTTTAATTAAATTATTGGTATGTTCATTTTTCCTCTCTTCTATTTCCATTACTTCCATACTATGTTTTAAAGAAAATTGCTTATGGAAAGCCATCACTTTATCATCGTATTTATTTTGCATATCCATGCAATCATTTTTGAACTCATCTTGTTTTTTCTCCAAAATTCTTCTCTGCTCCAATTTCAAGTCATGATTTTGTTTTAAATTAGCTAAATTAGCTTCAGCTTCTATTTTCAAATTGTTTATATTATTCGTAACAATTTCAGCTTTCTTTAAAAGAAATTGATTTTGAAATTTTTTTAGAGACACTAAATTTTCTACATTGATGTTTGCAGCTTCCGTTTGGTAGGTATACACAAGATGAGCTAACTTTTTTCGATTCACTAGAGCTTCCTGCTCAAACTTCTTTTCAAAATCGTGAGATTCTTTTCTTAGGACTCGATTCAAAGTACGAGATTCTTGCAGCTGTTGTCTCGTGATATCCCAGAAGGTTTGAATATTATCTCTTTCTATTTGAAAATAATTTCGTTCCTCACGTTCTCGCTCAATTTCTTCCAGTAGTTTTGCAGAGTACACAGCTAGCTGTTCTTTGGTCATTTTTGTAATATCAACAGCAGCATTATTTTTATTTGCATTTTTGCCACCCTTAGTTGCCATTTTTATATGATTTTACAAACTTTATTTTATAAAACTTGGTAAAAATACACTTTTTGATAAACTTTAAAATACTTAAAACTGAGAGCAAAGTTGCGACTATTGACACGTTGGTGCATAGAATAAAGCCGGTACAACTAATTTATTGATTTCGTATTTCATGGTTTGGTGCACATGAAAGTTGCTTAGTAACCAAATCAACAAAGATGAATCATATTTTGAGGGAGTTAATTAGAATTGGTAACAAAGAAAGAGTATATCATTCACGCTTCGATAATCATGATATAAATTAAAAAGATAAAGCTTATAGAGAAAAACAAAAAAATATTTCTTCTAAATTATTATTTTTACGAATGTAACTTACCGCAACGCAGCATCTCTGGCACTTGATCTGGCATCAATAATAACAGTCTAGCATTTCTCCTACATACATTAGCAAGCATATTCATGTAGGCCTCGAGTAAATCAGAAAGATCTGAAAGATTGCCACCTGTTTGCCGACAAGCAGCAATACCACTTAGTGTCAAAGCATTGACTTCAATTAATACATTTTTAACGATTTCTATCATAGCACTGTCTTGATGCCGGCCAAAAATTCCTACAATCAGCTTGAGAACGTTGAGGGTAGCTGGCTGTGGGCGTCGCTTGTACGAAGTGTTTAATAAATCGACCAGCCGTTTGATATCACGTTCTGGATTATCTAAAGCCGGTAGAGCTTTCATTAAGCAAGTGAAAGTAGCCTCGATTGTATTTTCCTCTACACCCCATTCTGGATGATTGATGATCTGTAATAAAAGTAATGTGGTATAATCATTCCGAGGATCTTTAGGATCCTATTTATAAATTTATAGTTTGATGCTTACCCCTTCAAAAATTGGCAGAACCACTTCGAGTACTGTATCGCTGATCGATCCATCGAAGGTCGTAAAGAATGTCGTGATCATCTTGAGTTGATCGCAAACTGCGACCTGAGATTCTCTGATCGGTAACTGGAGTAATTCTTGTAGTCGTACCAAACAAATACCGAGTGTCAATTCGAGATATCGCAGCTGCTCCTCTTTAGTAGGCAGAGACATTAAGAGTTTACCTGCAACATACATAAGTCGCAAGCTCTCGCTGCCACCGGGCTTCACGCCGGGAAGCATCCGGCCGATTGTATCCAGCAACGATGGAGCTATCGGACCCAAATGCTTGTCGCATTCGCGAGCTATGTCTTTTAAGGCCATGCTAGCCGCGGATGCTGTTTGTGGGCCGTCTGTTAGTCCGAGCATTACGAGCTGCAGTGCTCGTTCCAAATACTCTGGATGTTCACCAAGCCAATCGGCATAATCTCCGATTGCCCAACAAGCGCTGCACAATACCTGTATATAACATATGGTAAAATGAATTGCTAAATTCATTATATTTTAAAGTGAATTATTTTTTTGATTAAATAATCCAAATCTTACTTCTCGTGGATATATCGGGTAGGGAATTTGTGTTAATAGTTGATTCATTATCTGTGTTATATAAGGAAATAGCTTTTCGTCTTTTGGAATATCACATAACGATTTGAAACCAAATATCGCCGATTCTATTTCTGTCCATTTTGAAACATCATCGTGTGGCTGTTCCAATCTCTGTATTATAAGTTTTAATAAGTCCTTGTCAATAACGCTAAAACTGTAGGATAATGTGTCTGCCACATCTTGCCTTAAAAGGGGAAATTTTGTATAATTTTTTAATAATTCAATTTTATGAGCTTGAATTATGAAAAAAGGAAAAATAAAATAAAAATACCTGTAGCATCTGAATAATTCACGATCGTCGTCTGTACCTGCTTCACTAGGTGTAGAAGGTAGCATACATTTTCTAAGCAATGCCTGAGCTAGCCTTATGTAGATTGGCTTGAGTGCCTCAGCAGCCTTTTTATCAAGAGGTTCATCGATAGTTGCCAAATCGTCCTGGAAGGCATACCAGAAACCAAATGGCACACAACTACGTCTCTCGTCAGTCGGATAACGTCCTTGCTGTTCAGAACATTGTAATAAAAACTCTATGACCTGCTGAGCCGTATATCGTAATCGGTCAATGCTTGGATCTTCGTTGGCTATCGTAAGTAAAATACTGCGGCTATGCGCTTCGCCGAATACCGTTAACACCTCATAAAAATGTTGAGGCCCGTTCTCTTTGACCATACAAACTAAACCTTCGGCCCACTCCCAGAATAATAAAGGACGTGTATACAATTCTGTGTGAGTCATTATCATCGTCAAGCATTCCTTAGCTGATTCGCAACCACGTGTGTTCTCGCATTCCATGTCTTCTTCCCTTGAAAAAAAAAAAAAATTATATTTCTCTATTCATTTTTGAAATGTCAGGTAAGTGAGTAATTGATAATATTAAGCTTTGAATATTGTGATACCTTTTGGGGGAAAATCGACTGGCTGCTACAAGCAAATGAGGAAATAATTCTACAGCTGTATCTAATGGAAATTGTCCAAGTCTCAGCCAAGATAGGCAACATTCTATTCCCAAAAGAAATAAAGAATCACATTCAGCGTCGCGTTGACTACAGGAAGAAAAGATTTGTTGTAGAAGCCAAACAGTCTTATTCCAATTAGGAAGCATAGTTTTTCTCATCCTTCCCAGTTTTGCTGTTTGATTGCGATAATGTACATCTTGATTTGCCTAATAAAATTTAAAAACAAAATAAAATAAAAAATCATACATAATAATATAAAAAAATTAATTAGGTTTTAATCTATAATTACTTCATTAGGAATGGCTTCTAAAACTTTAAGAAGTAAGACTACTGTTTCTCTTGAGTTATAAGGTAAAATTTCCATCACTTCTTCCACTATACATTTTTCTTCTTCTTCACTTTGTGATATATTATAATTAACCATAAAAGAAGCTAGCTGAAATTACAAATAGAAAATGTTTATTGTAAGAGATAATACCATTGTAATTTATTTATTATAAAAATTTATTGAATTTACCGCATCGCATAGCCTTGATAATACAAGTGAAGTCCTAGGACATTTAAGAACTTCTAATATCCGAGCTCTTAATTCTAAATACTCTGATTGTGGCACTTCATTCATTTGCTTGGAAATTTTTGAATGCAATGTGTTTGCAGCAAAAAATTGTATTTCTGCCGACTGCAATAAACATTACCATTATGAGTATATCAATAAAAAAAAAAATAAATAAAATCAGGCATCACAAAAATTAAAAAAATCTTTACCTTTGATGAATCCAATAGCTGCCATACAAATGTCCAGGCTTCCTTAGAGCTCTGGACTTGTAAAAGCCAGGAGTGTGTTTCATTATCACCAGATGCATAAAATTTCTTGACCGCACTTTCAACGAGCGTTGCATGATCCATCGGTACCTGGCAATCCTTTTGAACGAGCTGTAAAGCCGTTCAAAAGGTCAAGCCTTTTATTATCGAGAGTATAGCCTCCGCAAGGAAACGGAGCAACAATCTCTCGTCAAAGTCCTTGAGATCGCATAACGAAATAAAACGATGAAGGAATCGAGCTAATCCAAGGGCGGTTGAGTAATACTATCAAGTCGATTCTTTATAATCTTAGCTTATTCTTGCATCTCTACTATAGTAGAGAGAAATAAATTTAAAGTATTTTTGAAAAAAATTCTTTATTCTATTCTTATTTTCAGCATCGAAATATTGCAAAAAAGTATCACGTATATAACCTTGTAAAAATCTAAATCCTCCAATGTTGATGTGGAACTCTTCTACAACTATACTCTAATACTAGCAACCCAAGAAATCACACATAACACATAATGTAAAAAAAATCGGAGCTGGATACTTTGTGGAGATGAAAACAAGTATCACGTGCAAAAAAAATAGAATAAATTCAATAGTTTTTAAAGTTTTTTTCAAAAGAAAAGCGGAGCAACAGCAGCGGCTGATAAGCGCGGTGACTGCAGACTGCTGCCAGCTGCATGCATTCGAGAGTCGTCTGATGTTAGTGTGTGTGGACTGTGGAAGCGTGGGTGTAATAATTCGAGTGCGGGCAGGGGAAGGTAAACAAATCTAAAAGGTTAGAAGATATTTTGTAATATAAAAATTAAATTAGTTTAGCATCACGTGTTGTAAATTACGACAAATTATTTTAATTTTTTTTTATGTTAAATCAGTAGTTTTTTATTAATTTCTGTTCATATTTTAAAAAGATAATAATATAATTATTATCGTAAAAAAATAAGGGTCTTTCGTAATACATCAAGAGTAGTGAATTTCCTTTGACGTTCTCTTCTTATTCTTATTGTTATGATTGTTTGAAAATAATTATAATCTATGGTACTTAAAAATTTAAAACGTCATTGCTCGAATGATATTTCAGCCATGGATACAACTGAATGCCCTCCAAATAAAGGTAAATTATTTTGACATTGCTTTAAATTATTAATTACTTATTTATTTATTTAATTTTATATATTTCTTTTAGTTGCTCTTGTAGAGAGAAATTTAACTCCTCTGGGAATTGAACTTGTTAATGCAAATGCAATTGCTAAAAAAGCTCCAAATGATTTAGTAGAACTTGCTGCAGAAATCCAAAAGGTAAATATTTCAATTATAAAATAAACATATAACTAAAAGCTCAAGGCTTATATTTACATATTTTATTTCAGGCTGACAATTTTGTAAAAGCAAATGCTTGTAGCAAATTACAAATGATTGCAGAACAAATGCGATTCTTGCAACAACAAGCTGAACGTGTCTTATTAGAAGCTAAGCAAGACTCCGAAATGCATCATGCAGCTTGCAATTTTGTTAAGCATCCAGGAAATGTTTATCACCTTTATCAAAAAGAATCTGGACAGACATATTTTTCTATGCTAAGCCCACAGGTTAATATATGATATTCATCTCATTTTAATTTTATCTATGATAAATTATTATTTTGATTTTATTTATCATAAATATTTATTAAAAATACTTTATTACAGGAATGGGGTGAATCTGCACCTCAACAGATTTATAAAGGTTCCTTTAGACTAGAACATGATCATTCTTGGACTCCAGTATCTAGAGTTCATCTCAAAGATAAAGAACTTGCTGTACTTAATAAATTTTACCAAAGTGCTGATACTCCGAGAAATGCATCTCTTGGTGAATATATGAGTATAGACTCTAGTTGATAAACTTTGTTGACTAATGCATATTTTTACTTAAAATAATCTAATGACAAATGTGATATGATTAAAATTAAGATCTATGTCAAATGCAACGCTTTTATTTGTATAGTATCAAATCGGACGACGTCCATAAAGCATTAATACTTAGTCAATGTTGATCTTAATAAAAATATATATATATTTATATTTTGTGTATATTTTTTAATTAAATATTTTGCTATATACATACAGTGTACACTGACTCTATACAACATATTGTTTTAATGTTTTTTTTGAAAACTTGCTGACTGTACTTAGATGCAGGAAACATGATGAAATGATTGAACACTTAAAATGTTTTGTGTCTGATTAATTCAAATGTATTATGTATTCAAGTGTCATTTGTAATAAAATAACAAAGTAAAATTATTTTTAAGAGTGACAATCTTCATAACAACTTTATAATCTATATTTTGGTTTGATATATGTTGTGTAGAATAACAATTAGCTTTTTTATTCATAAATTTATTTTTTCATCTATTATTCAACAATAAAGACTACGATTCATGCTGAAGCAAGAAACGTAGAAAAACTATGGCAGACTTGGATTACCTCATTTCTGCTTCAAACAGATAGTACTATACTGTTTTTACAATTAAATTTATACATCAACGATAAAAAAAAATTTTTTCATACATTAAATTCTTATATTCACTTTTAAGCTATACATAAGCCAGAGTAAAATAAATTTTTGTAGATCTAGAGAAAATTCAATATTTTTTTTTATTTTAAAAAAAATCTTGAAACAACCCATAACTGCTAAGGATACAATTATTTTTTTTCTTACAAGAAAATGTTTTTAAATTTTTAATTTCATCATTAAAATTAATTTTCAGTAATCTATACTTTTCACAATTACAATGAATATTGAACAAAATTGAAAATACCACAAATTATACATCAATTTTGTGCCTTTAGTTGATAAAATTTCATAGGAATAATTTTGTTAAAAAATTAAAAATAATTGCAAAACAGTTGTTTTATCATAATTTTACAATATTCAAATTACTGTACAAAAGATCGAAAACTGTAAAAATATTTAGTATTTCTGTAAAATAAGTTTTGGGTTTAAATTAATACAGTCATGATGGCAGCAAAATGAAGAATCACATAGATAAACGAGTTAATCTATATATCTATTGTTCTTGTCAAATTGTCATTCTGCTGGTAGCTATCGTTTACAAAAAGAAAAAAAAGGACAAAACTATTTAACAGTCAACCAACAATTTATAACATTTGCATTCTGGAAATTGATAGTCAAAAAAAAAAAAAATCAATTAAGATTAATCGGCCTCCCATGGTATGTAAGCCAAGTTACTTTTGTGAGCTTTGGTTTCACGATTGGCACGTCTATGTCATGTGGTGTTTACACGATGAGCTAATAATAATAGTAATAATAACAGATACATTAGTAATGTACATAGCTAAATTTTAATAGTAAAAATTATAATACTAACATGTTTTGGGTATCCTTAGAGCTTCAGTATCTTTTATTAAACATTCATGTGTTTGCCTATGAAATAAGTACTGTACAAGTAGTTGTTTATCTTCCCCACCACATGGATCATAAAATCCTGGCAGTTGACTCTGTTAAAACAACAAAATACATCATATTAAAAACTTGCTCCAAACCTTTTAAGAAAATTAAGGTGAATAATCAAGTTTAAACCTTAGAAGCATTATGAAGCACCAGCTTTGAATCCTTGACAAGGCACTGAAGAGGAATCGTGACATCAATGATCTCGTCCCTCTGGCCGCTTACAGTCTCCTCATTCCCGTTAGAACGATCTTGTGGATAAATAAACCTACCATAGAGCGCCTTAGTAATTACAAGACCACGTTTGTCTTCCTCCTCGCTCCGAATTCGACTAAAAGTTGCCCTCATGAGCTCAACTGCTGCCTGTGCCTCTTTTTGCTTTTCTTGCTTGAGCCGTCGATTCGATTCACGTTGCTTTTCACGATCACGCTGTTGACGCTCTCGTACGATTGGATCAACAACAAAGTTTTTCACGATCACCCAGCTAACGAGTGGTGCGATTGTAGCGTAGAATATCGGGGCCGGAAAAACTTCATCGCATAGCCAGATTGGAAAATTATACGATTGATAGGCACGGCGCAATCGTATTCGCAGGGTTACGCCTGTTGGTGCGCCCACCTGTACCGTTGCCGAAACCGACGTGTGCTTTGATAGTTTTTTTAGTACGCCGTATTCCACCATCCAGCCAAATGTGCCTAGCCTGAAACAATAAGGTCGAGGACCGACTTGTTATTGATTTGCACGCGTCAACTTCGGGCTGCTATGCAGCAGTTTGATTTGTAATTTTAAATGTAGGCCGTTGGGTCGTATATTTAAGGGTTGTTTTGAAGTTTTATTTTATTTTTGGCTCAAGCTGCTTAGCTGCAGTAAATTAAATATATTGAATTTTATAAATCCTTTTAAAAAATTATACCTTGTTTTCAAGAAATTTAAATTTAATTTAATTGTAAATTTTTAATCAATTTTTTTTTAAATATTTTCTCTTTGTTATCAGCTTATCAAATTTATAAATAAAATTTAAATAGAAAGAATTAGGTGCTTGTGTTAAAATTTTTAATTACTCACTTAATAAAGCCTTTGAGTTCCATTTGTCTTTCTTCTAATTTGTGTGTATAACTCAGACTAATAAACGAACGCATTAACGAAAATTCGAGTGAAAAGGCAGTGTATGTATTTCCTGCACTCCTTACAATTGTTGTATTCATGCCACTTTGAATTCCTGCTCTATAAGTAATATTGCCAACTGTGTTTGTATCTAACTGCATTGAAAGAGCTAAATTGGAAATATATCAAAATTAATAAATTGAGCGTTTAAAAAAAATAAAAATTATAAAAAATATCTTACTGCCAATAAAGCCTGGCCTAATTTCATTTGGAGTAAATTGCACCACTGTACCACCATTAAAAAAAATTCTTCTCGTTAACGTTCGATAGCCTCTTAGAGAAACTGTCGGTCCGTTGCCGGCTCCAACTTCGACTTCAAACCATCCTTTTTGCGACACTAGCCGCCTGACAGAAAAGTTCACCGTACCGGAACCTACACCATTTTTTATACCTAATTCTCCTCCAAGCACAGCTGTGTCCCTCAATGTCAAAGGCGCTTCAATAGATTGTGTGATAGACATACCACTAACTTCAATTGAGGAAAATATGCTGTCCCTAGAAATTAAACAAATTTTAAAAAAATAATTAAAAACATGCTGACTGCACACTATGAATCATAGTAAATTGCAAACCTATCGTTTTTAATCCTGTTGCATTTGGAGCAATGAAACAAAATTTATTATGTTAAGCATTGAGAATCAAAATTTTAAACTTTTTGCTTTTTTTTAAATTTTTATTTTTGATTCCAGAAATTTAAAGAATTTGTAAACTAATCTATGATTAATACTTTCTAATGAACAAGAAAATTTTAAAAGTACATACCCAGTTTCACTATAAACATCATCATAATCACTTCCATATTTATTGAACAGGTCTGAAGCATTAATTTGTACAGTAACAGTTCCTTTTGGGTTTGTACGCAATAAAAGTTTTCTTTCTTCTTCCTCTTTTGCAAGTCGTTCATATTCTTCCCTTAGCTCCTGGGGAGTTTTTGTACGCAATGCAACTTCCCATCCTTCAGTTTCTAATCCTCTCACACCCAAGGAATCATAAATTGCCCTCTTGTGAGGATCAGTAAGTACTGTAAAATATATTTAGTTAATAAAATTATTAAAAACATTTTAAAGTATTATGTATTATTCCAAAATAATAATACACTACCTTCATAAGCTTTGTTTGTTCTATTAAAAAGAATTTCTGCATCTTTTTTAAGAGCAGGATCTGTGTGTTTATCGGGATGATAACATTTGCTGAGTCTTCGATATGCATTGCTGATTTCTTCAGGTGTTGCCTGTAGATAAAAAATAATATAAATTAATATGATTAATATTAAATTAAAAATGTATTTTGCTTATCAATTATTCAATTAGATTAATTTCATCTCTACTGTGATCAAAATAAGCTTGTTTCTGTTTTCACAATTGATGTAATGCCTTAGGAAATAACATCATTTCAAAAGTGTTAAAAATTTTTTCCATTAATTATATTGTTATAAATAAACTAACTTTTAATAGACTTTTTAATTAAATTTTAATTACTGATCTTGTTATAAATTAAAATTCTACCTTCAAATACAAATTGTTCAATTAAATTTTCATCCAACAGCCAAAACATTAATTAAAAAATAATATTCAATGCTAAATAAAATTAAAATAAAAATCGTAAAAAAAAATCATTAAAAGTCATCAAACATTCTTGGCACAGATCGAAATCGCAACAACGTGTAATTATCAGTAATCATTTAGCTAATTGAAATAACCCTGAAACCAAAAGGTATATCCCACATATAAAATCGCATTAAAATCCAATTTTCTCAAGCACATCATCTTTTTTTTACCACCTAAATTCTAACTCATAATCATATTATTAAAAATTGATAAAGCAAGCCAGACAGAATGCAAGCCGGGTAGATCTAAGATTCTAAGCATCACGGACGATGCTGTTACGTCAGCCACATAGGAGGAGAAATCAAAGGGAGCAAGAGCAAGTGAGATAGGGTCGCAACAGTCACGTGGAGCAAATCACGATGGGGGTCAGTCGATCAATGAGGGGTTGTATAAAATATGTAAAAAAACTTACATTTCTCGGGATGTTGAGAAAGGTATAATAATCCTCCTCAAAGAGTCTATTGTCTCTTTCATCTTCTTCGCCCATAGCTGTCCGGATCACCGGCGCTCCGAATTTACAAGTTTTGCGCGCACGTGCTGCTTATATCCACAACAGCAGCAGCAGAACAGCGGTTTTTCCTTGGGTATTAGATTCTTCTTCTACCGGCTCTTTGATAACCGCGGCTATGTAACAATTGCAGCAGCAAAGTTTTTTTTTTTTATCTGTCCCTCTCTCGTGGTGAACCTGCACCACGATGAGATGTATTCCACGCTGCTACTGATAAACTATACTTTTTCCCTGCTGCTGCTGTAATTCAGGGGCAGGCCTACTTATTCAGTAGCAGCAATAGCCTCTCTCTTCTGCTCCCGCACACGCGCGCGCGCACGCGTATTTTCATTTCCTGATGGAAAATCCTCTCTGCTGCTGCTGTCCACCCGCGACCCCGATTTTTTAGGTTATGCGGCTGGATTGTGGAGGAAAATTTGTGGCATTGTCAGCTGATAAACGCGCCCGCGCATAAACCGATGATGATAAGAGCGGCGCCGGCGCTTTGGAGCAGATCGATTTTTTGACGATGGGCAGGAGAGCTGGAGAGGATGATCTAGAAGAAGAGGGTAAAGGAAATATAAATAGTCTTATGAATAAACGTGAGATGTCGACACTGACATCATCGACAAGGCGCGCGACAACTCGATTCTGTGATCTTTTACATGCATTTATTGGGTAAAGTATTTGATTTGTAACAGGTATTGTTAATTTTATTATTTTAGCTTTATGATTGATTTTGAATGCGAGCTGTCAATGATATATTATATATGTTTGCAAATTTAAAAATTTTAAGAATAGATATATGTATATGCATAACGAAAATTAAAAAAAAAAGAAGTAACGGTCAAAACACGTTCGATGGGATAGGAATAAAATACGTTACACTTGACGAGTAGTGTTTAAGCACTGGTCCTACCGACCTATACCTATTATAAATCTGTACATTCGCAGTTATACGAAAAAAGAAGAAAGAAAAGGAGTAAACGAAACAAATCAAGTGCAAAGATAAAAACGAAAGTTCCAAAACTTTGCGAATATTATTTTGATATAACAGCCGTTGAACAAGCTTTGTACTCGTTTAAATCATTCGTTAGTGAAGGTATGCAATTATATTAATTCTTCGGTTTTTTTCTTCACTCTATTGTAACGATATCATGCATTCTTTCAATTTTAAAATAATCTTTTTGATGATACAGACTAACATCTTGACGAATCCTTATAATTTTCCAATCGTTTTTACAATCAAATAACCTTCAACAATACAATATAACCCTTTATCTCCATCCAATTAACCCTTAAAACACATTTATCTCACTTACACATACTCGCAATCTCTGCACCCACAACACACGTCACGCAATAATATATCAATCAATATCCTAAGAGAGTACATCAACCTATAATTGGTTTTTATCGCAGTGTGTTATCGATAAAATTTGCACAAAGCCACCTGCTTATACAAAAGTACACAAGTTTATACTTTTGTCCATTTCTCTCTCTTTTTTTTTTCTTATTCACAGACCTCGTCCAGCGAACGAAGAGAAAGAAGGAGAAGGAGGAAGGAAGTCGATCGACAGATTTATTGCTTGGCGCTCGATTTTTT
Source organism: Leptomastidea abnormis (assembly GCA_030522805.1). Classification (NCBI taxonomy): domain Eukaryota; kingdom Metazoa; phylum Arthropoda; class Insecta; order Hymenoptera; family Encyrtidae; genus Leptomastidea; species Leptomastidea abnormis. The sequence goes on from JAPYZE010000296.1 coordinate 47,981, forward strand.
TTTACGATCGACGCTTGTATATACGTGCATAATAACGTGCACCAGGGGAACCCTAAGTATATATAAAACTGCTTGACGAACTCACTCTCGCTCTCTCGTTCTATAACTCGGGACATTTCGAGGAATCAATGACCATATTGCTCTATATATTTTCTTGAGCAGAGAGAGGTGTATGAGTATAATATGTGTAAGTATTGTGGAAGCTTTTTTTTTCTTTTAGCTCTGGTAATACGAGGCTTTTAATCATGCGTGCTTGATTCGAATCGATTAGCCTTGCTTATATATATTTGTGCTTTGTAATAAGGTTTGAAATCTCTTATTTTTTTTCTCTCTTTTTTTCGTTTTTTTTTCTTATTAACTGAATATCAGTCGTTTTAAATTTTAAAAATTAAAAGTGTGCATTTTTATAAGTAAAATATAACATTTAAAAAAAGTAAAAAATTAATATATATTTGTTTTTTATTTTATAGAGTCAAGTTTGAATTAAAAAATTACGCCTGTCTACGATGCAGCTACGTACATATATTACAGAAAAACGACTGTGATGTATAAAAGGATTAACAAAGGGAAGAAATAAAAAGGTCAAACTGCAGTAAAGGAACAGCAACAAGAAGTGCATAGTAGAATATACGCAAAGAATAAAAAAAAAAAAAATCTATCGCAGAAAATGACGGAGGCGCGAAACAATCAGACGCTTTGGCATAATGTTGCCAAACAGATCCATTGTGCAGATCCAACAATGGAGCTCCTGTTTACGTCATTTATGGCAAGCAACAGTTTTATATTCTTTTTCTTACACTCTCTTTTTTTCTTCTCTTTTTCTTCAGTCTTTCTATAGCTATTCCATAAATTTTTTAAAAAAAAGATTCTCGTCTCGGTAATCCTTATTCTTTCAGCACATAAAAAATCACTTTAAATATACCATTATAAAACACTCAAACTTTTTTAAAAACGCCTTTTAAAAAAATTGATTATAATATAGGTATACCGATAAGCGCAAACATAAGCAATCATATAATCTCTACCCAAAAGATTAGAATCCTCGGGAACCATCGATCGAATTACAATCATCCGAGAAATTTTTGGCGGTCCTTATCCACATATATATACGCACTTGTCACTCAATATCCCTCCCATTATAGTTGTGTATATAAATATGAGTAATACGAGCTTCTAATATATACTCGCGCCGTTCATACCCGAAATGAGAGAAAGGGACCTCTCGATGCATAGGTATATATTTATATATGCGATAACGTTGATGTATGACTGTAAGGTACACTTGATCTCTGGCTCTGAGAAGTTCGGATATAATATATGATTCTGCGAACGAAGAGAGACCAGTAAGTGTTATTATTCTATTATTGACTTTCTCGGTTTTTTTTTTTTTTTTGCTTATAGGTATTAGTAAAGTATAAAAAAGTTTTATTTTTTAATTTGAAAAATATAGTGATAAACATTATTATGTGTACTATGTGAAAAAAAAGGAGTTATATAGGTAATGAACTTGATAAAACTTGTTTAATTATTTTATCTGCATATCAAAACAGTTAACCGAAAAATAAACAAAAAGGGTTGATTTTTATTTGTTTACGATTATGAAAAAAATAATAATAATATATTTACAATTTGTGGAAAATATTGTTTATTTGATAAATTATCAACAAGCAGTCTCTTTACAATTTCGATAATAAATATTTGTTTTTGTTTTTTGAAAAAAAAAATGTCACAGATTTCTAGCCCGCTTATTTATTAAACACGTTTATGTAACTATTTACGATTAAAATATCAAGTAGAGATGACAATATTCATATACCGATACAATTAACTGTTCCTTATTGAATATTTGTAAGTTTAAGCTTACAATCTATACGTTAACATTCACAAAATACAAATATCGTCATGTGGTTTTTGAAAATTATTTTCAAATCAATGGTAGTGAAAATTTGTAAATTTTTTGTTAGTTTTTAAAATATTTTGTCTTTGCGCGATAATGACAGATTAATAAGTTGAAAAACTTGTGTTTGAAATTTTGAATTTAATAAATAAGCGTTGAAGCATGTTTGAACATTATAACAGTGCAACAATCTTATATAATATTTCTAAAATATATTTATTAGACAATAATAAAAATGCAGATACAGAAAGACTAAATTAGATATTTACATTCCAGCTTGCATTTTTCATGCATTTTAACATAAATTTTTCTTTCAAAAACTAAAAATAATAAATTATTAGGACTTGACGGAAATAAACGTTCCCTCAAATTAGGTCGATTTTTTAATTAAGCCTTTTGACACTTTAGCAAGTATATTTCGGTATATGAATGCTCAATCAATATAGACGCCAAGAATCGAACCCACAATTTGTAAATTCTTAAACTAGCGCTCTAGCGACTAAGCCATTTAAACTTCTGATCAACATTTAATTTTTCAGCACCCAAGTCTGAAAAATCACAAGACTGCAAAAAAGCAACAACAAAAAAATTCAATCCAATCATCATTACCATCACCTGCCAGAATTGAAAGCTCATCAAAAAGCATCATACGTATACATATCTACACATCGATTCCAGCACATCAACTCCCACACACACACACACATATCCTATCCACATCGATATTGAGCCGCAGTATTAAGAGAGAAGGAGAATAAAAGGAACACACATACAAAAGGGGTACGTGAACGTGATGGGCTGGCCAGCGCAGTTCAGTATATATTGCGGGGGAGTATTAAGCTGACGTTATTGTTGGCGCGTGGAGTAAGCGCGTCCTGCGCCTACCCGCCAATCCCCACGCGCTGCCCGGAATAACGCCCAATCATGGCGGCTGTGACTCCCCCAGTAGTAATTTCAATGTGTATATATTTCCCCACCTGCATTCAACCGTGTTCAGTATATAGCTGATCTTCTCTCAGGCTTATAAGCTTGTACATGTACTCTTTTTATATACTTGTATTATTATGTGATCAGCATCCTCCCCCGTGAAATTTCTCCATTTTGTCCTTCTATTGGACCGCTATATTATATTTCTCTTTCTTTTTTCATGTTTTAAGATTGATAATGATATATATATATATATACTTTGGCTGTGATTGATCCTTTTTTATGACTTTTACGTTGAACGGGTAAGAGGAATAATTAGGTCGATTTTTTAAAAAAAAAAAAATTTAGTATTTTAGATGGGCATTGTTTAATGTTTGAATAAATTTTTTTAATAAAATGTGTTTTGGATTAAATAAAAAATATAATTTTTAATGTTCGTTAAAAAAAACTCAATTCTCTCAATACCTCAATTAAATTAGTTCAACCGATTTTATAATTAAGAGCTAAATTAAGGTCATCATCGCAAATGAGTGCTAACTTTATAATGTACGCAGCAAAAGTCGAAAAAGAAAGAAAAATTGTCAATCGTGCAATGGCCCACATACCTCAGTTTAAATCTACGTGTACCCTCAAAAAATTAAATGCTTCGATCGACATATATCGGTATCAGAGATCGTTAGACTTTTCTTATAACCACAGTAAAAATCTTCTTGCTTTTGACCATCCTGCAATCACTTCTAAAACTGCAATTGAACATTGGTATAAATAAATAAATCAATCACTTTCACCCACGATTGTTTTCTCTCAAAGTATACAATCATATGATTCGTATTATACACTATAAGCCTGAAGAAAAAAGAAAAGTGCAAATCACAGCACTTTCGTCCCAACACGAAAAAAAAATATGCGCACCCGATTGATCGTGACCTCGATTCTTTCTTTTTTTTTAAGCTAAAGAAAATCAGCGTAAGTTAGCGAATGAGTAAGATTGAGCAAGATCCATATATATACCCCTCCCCCCTGCTCTCTTCAACTTCGCTGAAAATGCATCATTTTAAATGGTGCAATAACGAGCGCTCTACTTTTTTGTATTCGACACTCCATTATATACTATATATTTTGTCGTCTTTGGGTTATCCTTATTTCCTTCTTTTATTTTACGACATACTACCTACTACTTCTTATATATACGCTCTGATTATATAGCTTATGTAATGGTCCTCAATTTTAGTGCTTAATACTATAAAGACTAATACGGGTTTCAGTATTACAAGGTCGGCGTCTCTCTCTTGTTAGAATTACGAAATTTTTTTTTAGGTGTACAGTTTTTAGTACGTATTGATTAGAGTTATATTGTGATCTTTTATTACCTACAATACTATATTAATGAAGTTGAATTAAGTCGCTATTAGAGTAGATTTATGAGCTTTAATGTACACCTTAGGTGAAAAAGCTCTTTTTTTTAGAATTTTCATTTGAATTTTTTTTTTTTACAAAGTAAATCTTTATACTTCATGATCATCATTAAATTTTATTAAAAAATAAGAAATTGCTAGATAATTATTTTTAATTAAAAATACCATACATTAAAAAAATTTATTTATAATTAATAAATTATCTAATAATTACAAATAAAATAACTCACATTATATTTATAACAAAATCTTTACTTTTCAGGTACTCACACCTATATACAAGTACTCAATTAGAATTATACAAAAAGGACTTACCTCATTATAAGTGTATACATCACATACAAGATGCACACAATCATTTGCTCTCATATACACACACACACATGAATGGAGAGGCGGGGGCTTTTCAAACAACTCGCAAGCTCCGCCCCTTGCACGCGTCATCATGCAGCGTAGCAGGCAACAGCAGCAGAGAGAGAAAGAGCATCAGAAAAACGCCAACGCACGTATTATATAGCCGTATGCATTAAGCCAGAACGAGAACAAGAGAGACGGATGGATATAAAGAGAGAAGAAGAGAACAGAGAGCAGAGAAAGAGAGAAGTAGGTATATCGAACGTGTGTGCGGTGGAGAGAGAGAGTCGAGGAGGCAAGATCGGAACTGTGCGCGACACTTTTCGCTTGGCTCTATAGAGAGAGACATCACCCGTGTGTGATTGTGGGACCTCCTCCTCTCTTGTGTCATATATACTCGCGCGAGCGCGCGTGCAAGATCGGTGGTGCTCTCGCTTTTTTAGAAGCTTTTAGTAGTGTGTTGGAGGTAACGGAGTAAAGCTGTGACCCGTCGGTTTGCCAGATATTTGTGTTCCATATACTTAATTGATTCGATTTTGTGTGACACCCTTTTTTAATTTTTAATATTATTAATAAACGATATTTTATCTATAGTGCAGTGTGTTAACTACTACTGTGCAAAGTAATGACTTTGGATATTGTTATTTGACTTTGAAAGATTATTGATAGAAGAAGGAAAAGATTCAAGGATTATTATTTAATAGAAGTGGATGTGGATGATCATGACAGTTTGATGATTGTTTTGCTGCACTAAATTTAAAAAGTGATTAGGGTGAGTTGATACTGTGTGATTTAATTATTGCAGATCTATTGTTTTTTTTATTTCTAACTTTTAATTTGAATAATTATTATGTAGTTCGTATACACATTACTCCTTACTTTATTTTTACTCTCAGCTATTATGTTTTATTTCTAACTGATGCGTTACATAATGCATTAAAAAAATATTGTCATTTATTTATATTTTAATAATACTTTTAATACAAAAATTAATTTTCTCACTCTCAATAGTACGTGCTTTGATTCCGTCGGATAAAAAGCTTTTGTTAATTTCTCAATGAATTATTTTTTTTTCATAATTATAATAATTGTCTTACTCATTTATTAAAATTTCTATTCGCGATTAACGAAATCGTAAATGTGATTTATAAAAATTTTTTTCTTTTGTTATATTAATAATTTTACAGTAATATTAGTAATTATTTGAATTTATTTAAAACTATAAGCTTTATTAATTTTTTTTTTAAATCGCGCTTAATGAAAAGATCTAAATTAACGTTAACTCATCAACTATATTTTCAAGAATAAAATAATCCACCATGTTTTTTTAAATCTAACAATAACCCAAATTTTCGCCAAAACACACACAACTCACAAACCACAAAAAAAGAACCAAATATTTCAAAAAAGCTCATCACAAATAACACGCAACTATACTTAATACAAAACTCATGCGCACATACACGTGCCTTTTACCAAGCTTTTACGGATAATCTCCAACTTCTTTTTTTTAATTTATTTTCTCTCCAGCATCTCTCGCGCGTCAAAAGCCCGAGAGCTTATCACTCGCGCGACCCCGCATCACTTATACACTCTGTCTTTTTTAATCCACACAAACAAACGCGTTCTTTCTCGCGCAAGTCTTGTTAGCTTTTTTTATTTTTTTTACTTGCAACTTTTTTTTTCTCTTTTGTCGTTCCATTCTTATTTCTTTTATTTTATTTCTTACTTTCTTACTATCCGCTTGATTTCATTACAAAGAAATAAATAAAAAGAGACCCTCAAATAATAAAATTGACCCTGTAGCTTTGCATTTGTTTCCTCTCGAATAGAAACTGTACACAACAAATCTTTCTCTGTGTAGGTATATAGGTATATGTGAGAAAAGATAGTCTATATTACATATATAGGTACCAGTGGTATAACGCATAAATTTTTCAGGCCCTGGCTTCGTTTACCAAAACTAATCTGGGCCGCTGTCAAACAATATTCTCTTTTTCTCTCTCTCTCTCTCTCTCTCTCGGGTGGGCACACTTGTAATTCAAGATTCTAGCATCATAGCCAGCCAGGGTTTTACATTTACACACATATCCACACACACACACACACACACACACACACACACACACACACACACACACACACACACACACACACACGCGAGAAAGAGAGTGAGAGATCTAATCGAGCGCGAGAAATAAACATCGTAACTTTTGCGCTCATTAGCTCTTTAGCTAATATATTTCTCTCTCCCCTTCGTTTTATACATATTGTATAAAGTGTTAGTTACAGGGTTATTTATATACCTATATATTACTCATCAATTTTAATTCTTTTGTGATATGGTTAATTTAATATTACATTATGCGATATAGATATATATTATGATTAATATCATATGTAAATATAATATATGTATTTTGTTAATTATGACAAATTAATACTGTGTGTATTTGTTAATCGTGAGATTGTATAAGCAAAGTAGAAGGATGTGTAGAATTTTTTTTTATTATGTTATAATTATTGCTAGATAGAATATGTGTCACAGTATATTATAAGGACCCTTTCGTTTCATATATATAAGGGGTTGTAAGAGAACGTTAAAGAAAGCGCAAAAGAAAAAAAAAGAGAAATGAATTAATTGCCATACTCGGATGAATTTACGATTGCCGGCGCTTCTTTTGGCGCCTATATATACCGTCGGATATATTACGCCGGATGTCCTGATGAGTCCCGTGGGTCCCTTTTCCGCTTCTCTCTTTCTTTTTCTCTCCTTTTACCCTCTTAGCGCTTCTACTTCATTTTTTTTTCTTTTTTTCTTTTTTCTAGTATACATAGAAGATCTCTCTCACACACACAAAGACAGTATAGTAAAAGCACCGCTTTTTTTTTTAAATACCCAATGATTTATAAATATATACATATATACCTGTATAGTGTCACACACGCGCCCTTCGTGAGCTGTTTATAACGGCTCACTCTTCTCCTTACTCTTGGCCCTGTGATCTTTTTCATGATAAAGTATGTCTGTGTGTTGTTTCTTTGATGCGCTTTGACTTATATGGACTCTAGGTGTGTGTGTGTGTAAATGAGTTGTGAATGTTATATTAGCAATTAAATGATAGTTTTTATGAGAGAGACGTATTAAAGAAATGATTTTTTTTTTAGTTGCAAAGTGTATGTGCATTAGTGGAATGTGTATGTTTATTTTTTGGCTATTGATAATTGAGTGAGGTGTCGTTTATTGATGTTTTAAATGTTTATTGTTTTAATGTTGCGTGAAAATTTTTTTTTAAATATTTCTTTATTTATTTATTTATTATTTACTTTTTTTTTTTTTTAGAAGGAGGATGGGAAGCTATAGTTGTTTTTAAATAAGTAAAGATATTATATGTGTGTAAGTTTGGTTGGTTGATCGTGACTAAACGACTTTTTGGTCAAATTAATAATGTGGGACTAAGAAATATGCGACACATTTTATATGGGTAAAAGTAGAAGGAGTAGGTGACTCGGTTTTTATATATATATATATGTAAAAACGTGTGACTTCGTTAACATCACGACGATCTGACTGAGAGCAAAAATAAATCTGCCGAATATTTAAACGCAGTTTCTAATGTGTGTTATTGCTACTAAACTGCTGTTCATCTGCGTTGGACCGCAATTTTTTTTTTTTTTTTGATATTTCAAGTTTAACAGAGTGTACTCAAATTAAATGTATCTTTTTTGTTTGTTTTATAAAAGCATATGCGATAAAATTAAATTAATTTATTGAATTTTTAATAGAATGAAATTTTCTGCGCATCAAAAAATTCAATCTCATATTTAAAATGTGTAACGATGGCTATTAAATCTTTGAAAAAGTATCCAAGAGTTTTAGAAAGACTTTTTGAAAATCATTGGTAAAATATATTAAAAATATACATTTCTCGCTAATTTAAAAAAAACCATAAATTTGCAAACAAATACTTTAATGCCGAATTAACATGTTTCTTTTAAATTAGATTAACTTGAAAATCCGAAATTTCTTTTTATATTTGCAAGTCCATAAATTACAAATAAATTCAGAATCTCGCGAATTATATATTTATTTATATCTATAACAAACTGTATAATTCTTTATTTAAAATAACGTCTTAAAACCTATCGACGGTCAACTATCCTATATATTCTGATTTCTGTTTCTTTATTTTTATAAAACCCAAACTAAATCAACTTTCGAACTAGACTCGCTACAAGAACGTGTGGGTGTTTATTTCTCTTTTAATTTATCAGATGTATACAAAGACACACGTTTTCCTCAATATCTAACAACGATTTTAAAAAAAAACTCAAACATATCACACAACCGATTTCTATCTTGCTTATTAACCGCAAAACAATGATTGTACGAAAAAATCACCTCAACATCCAAACAACAACACTAACAAAGCAAGTTTGCTCAAATCTTTTTACATACACTTATATATCCTCATCCAAACATACCAACACTCCATCTGACCCTCGCTCTCCCATTCCTAAAAGATATTCCCAAGAGAAAAAACGGAAACGAAATAAAGGTCGTCCGCTAAGTGGTCCTATTCTATACAGAGTGAGAGAAAAAAGAGGAGGTGCAGCTGTCGAGAACTCATCATTCTAGTGCCCATATATACAGCTTGCGACGCGTTTGTATTTGTATATTGACTATTTTTATTGTGTGTTAAAAAGAGCTGGCGAAAGCGACGGGTAATATTTTGTATACTGAAAAAATTAATTTTGAGTAATTGATTGTTTGGTGATGTAATTATTGTTTTTTAAATAATGGTAAAGCTCTTAGAAGCAAGATTAGGTATAGATTTACTGGAGTATAATGTGTTGTCGTAATTTTTTATCGAGGATATATATTCTTTTTCTGCTTGTCCATTTTGCCATCTGGTAATCACACCAAATTTAATTAGCCTCATCATAATTAAAATATCTCCATTTACTTACCATTAAATAGGGAACTAGATTTTTTTTTCTATACTAAATAATTGATACATCACTGTCACCCTAAAAAAATAACTTTATTTTTTCGTTTTTTGTTTCTTTTTGATATGTCTAAGCATATGATGATTAATCTATTTAGAAATCAAAAATATTATTATACTAAGACAAAAATATTTTTCATTCCAGATTCATAGCTACATCTGTTAATCACTCCTAAGATTATATATACTACTATAGCGCTGCAAAGATGCTTCAAACAACGTATCAACACCATCAAATCAAGCCAACTCCTATATGATTGAAAGTATACCAACTACAAAATTTCAAACTTTTCACAAAGATAAAACTTAACATTAGAATTAATTTATAAAGTGTTGTTTTATCTACTATAAAAAAAGTGCAGTGTGTGTATAAAAGAGACATGATCATAAACTTATAATATATCGTGAAATAATAGTTATAAATAAATCTAAAAAAATTTCACATATAAAAAAAAAAGAAGAGGATTTATTCGGACGCTGAGGTGACACTCAAGCGGCCACGTTAGTTTATAAAAAGTGGAGGGCTCCCCGGCTTTCCTTGAAGATCTCATAGCTACAGATCATCATCATAATCATCACCATCATAATTTATATCAACAACAAATTCAACAAGAACATCAACAGCAACGTGCAAATGCAGCTGCGGCAGCCGCAGCCTTTATGAGCAGTTATCCAAGTGCAGCAGCCGCAGCCGCAGCAGCAGTAGCTGAAAGAATGGTATCACACGTTATACCCGTATCCGGGGTCGGATCAACATTTTCACCAGCTATGAATTTACATTCTGATTTTTATCATCATTATAATGTAAGTTCCTTTTTAATATGTTGTTCTTTATATATATTTTTTTTAAATTATTTTTAATGTATGTGATATAGGATTAATTATTCTATACATTTTTTAGTTTCTCACTTTTCTTTCTTTCTTTTTTATATAAGCACAAGTAACATCAACCTCTATACTCGCGTACCATCTGGATTCCTTAGTATCTCCATATAATTTGTCAAAAGAGAAAAAAAAAGAGAATACAAGCTTAACCAAGTTGGTCAGATGATCATCTCAGAAGAGCATTTATATTACACATTTCTCTCTAAGAAACTATACGCGAGATTCCGGCATATATAGCATGTCGCGTGCGTGCGTCATTGGAGAGTAGAGAATCGCTCTCTTTTTTTTCTTCTCTTTTTCTTGTGCTATCGTAACATATATGTACCAGCTTTGAAAAAAAGTCAGTTCTCAGCTTATATATGTATACATACATACATTGATAGTGTAAGAGAACCCATCATCATCACTGCATGAGCTTGAGAACTCCAGGCAAGTATAGATAGCGAATGATGATGATGATGCCGAGGTCGCGCCATATGCGAATTTCGCAATATATGTATATACGTATAACATGCGATTCTTTCCCTTTTTTGCATTATAAGTGTTGATTTATATATATGAATTCGTGTGTCTTTTTTACCCTGATCTTAAATCTACTTAATATCGGTGCAATAACTTTTTATTTTTATGTATCACTTAATATATTATGAATATCAACATCTCTCGCGTAAAAGACTTTTGATTATAAGAATATCGATTTTTCCTTCTTCCGCTTTTTTTTTTTAATTTGTTTTAGTGGCGCTTACGAAACTTGTTTTGGAGGCTTGACGTTATTTTTGTCGAAGTTCATAAGAGAAAGAGATTGACTGACTCTCTTTTGGTTTGATATAAGGCAAAATTAAAGATTATTCAATTTTTTGTTTATGAGCTTCAAAGTTGGCATTGAAAATTATGTTCTATTATCTCGTTTACAAGTAAATAGTTTATCTGAAATTTAACTTTTTTTTTACATTAGATTAGCGTGATTCTATAACTTTTTATTTATCATTTCGGCATCTTTTTAAATCTTTATGAATTCTATACTAATGATTAATAAAAATAAAATTGATTTATACAGATCTCAGATTAATAGATCATAAAAAAAAAATGTTCTTATCATAATCTCTGCTTGACTTTAAAAACAAAAAATTATTCAAATCAAATCGCTAAAAAAATCCTCACTACCTTCAATTCATCAAAAAAAAATCTTAAAACCTCATCATATTATCACATCAAATTCGCACATAACAAAATAATCGCAGAGCGGGTGGTAAAACTCGATAGCAATAAATAAAAAAAAAATATAAAAAATCCAATCAAAAAAGTTTCTCTCTCGCTCATCCGACGTCAAAGCTCAAATATAACTGCGCATTTATAAGCTTACTTTTCTCAAGCACAATAATAACGATGATAATATGCAATCGTATATAAAATATATATTATATCCCTAACTGTTCGTATATATAGTAGAGAGAAAGAGAGAGAGAGGCTCGTCCAAGATCATCCCTGGGTTTTAAGTGATAATGTCATCATCATCATATACGCGATTTCTTAAAATAGTTATTATATATGGCGCACATTATATACATGATAAGAAATATTGTATACTGCCAAATAAACAAGCTTCTCTCATAATCTTTGCAAAATTTTCGTTTCACCCGATATTAATTTGACCAGAAGTTCAACTGCTTATATATATCATTCGTCACTTTCTCCTTTCTTTTTATTTCATTTCATATAATATTCGAGAAGCTATTCTTTCTACCCCCGAATCGTTATTAATTAAGTACTTGCTCTTGGTTCGGATAATCTTAATCACATTGCTGCTTTATTATTTTCCTCTTTTATTTCATACTTGTATAGATAAATATTTTGAAAAAACAAACATAATACAATCATAAATTATCGACACTTAAACTCTAAACATTATACTATTACATTAAGATTCATTAAGCTTTTCCAAAAAAAAAAGAAAGAAAAAGAAAAATCTAATATTATCCAAGATGAGATGATTATCAAACACGTCAACAGATTACGATTACAAGTAAAAAAAAATAAAGGAAATACAAAATTTCCGCAAAAGGGCATTTCCTCTCAAACATCATTAAATTCGTTCTCTTCAACAGCGTATAGAACGAGTTCAATACGTACACACGCGTCAGTTTTTTTTTTTTTGTTCTCCAAGTATATAAGAGCAGAGGCCGATAAGTGGGTTATCGCATGTCTTTAATCACAAGCCAAGGTCACAATAGACAGCGCACATAAATAATAAGCTTATACATATATAAACCCCGCCTGATTTTGCTTTTATTATAAACGCGGTTTAAACCGGAAAAAAAGATCAATGTCAATATATATTAGAATACGTAAATTCATCGTATACTGTATAATAATATATTTCTGATACATTTACTCTCTCATTCACTAAGGACTACATTTTAGTTTGTATATTTATAGTATCTCCCGAAAAAAAGTGTATATATTTCGAGGTGCGAATTCCGTTGACTAATAACATAAGTTGAATAGAGATACTACTCTCTTTCCACAGAGTCTATAGGGATATATACCAAAACGTTTGGGTTTGGATGACAGTTGGAGAAAAGCATTAGTCTAACATGTCGACATCCTATTTCTCAATGTCATGAGTCTGATGCACTTGTGCGGTTAAACTTTGTTACTCTGTAGGTTTCATAGTTTTTTTTTTAATTTTTTTTTTGGAGGGATATACTTATACTAATCGCTTGAGAAGAAGGATATGTATAGCAGAGAATTATAATGTGTTGGTGTTGAAATACTTTTGATTTTTAATTTTTTTTTTTAAGATTTTTTTTATTAACAACAAAAAAAAAAAATTGGTTTAATTTTAACAATTAATTGTTAATAAAATAATTAATTTAAATTAAAGTTTATTATTGTTATTTACATCGATTGTAATTGATAATAAAATAAAGTTTTTACAATTCAATAGTACCAACATGTTTAAAAAATAATCTCATAAATCTAAGACATAAAATAGACAAAAATCAATCGTAACTGTAAGAAAACAAACATATTTATCGTAGAAAAGTATAAAACCAAACAAACCCTTATAAGTAAAAAAAAAATATATCTCTGTAAACCTAAACAATCCAATAACCCTAGCATCATCCACCAACAAAATAAAAAAAAAAGAGAGAGAAAGAGAAGAGACAGAGGGGGAGGAGAGAAAAGGTAGTTAGTAGAAGAAGCAACACACAGATCGCAAATTAACGATCTAACAAGATCGTAAGTTTTGCCAGGCATATAATACAGATGTCACAACAGTCAGCCGTTGTTTGTAAGCTTCCTGCCTACGGGACTTCAAACATACCAAGCTTTCAAAAAGGTCCTCTCTCTCTCTTTCACACACAAAAACAACCATTATATTCCCAGGTTAACCAATTTGAGCTTGCAAGCTCACTCTCTTGCGTTTGTAATGAAAAGTTAGTTGTAATATATATATAGTCTCTTGGCGACACGTGTGAGTTTTGTATATCATATATAAAATCTTGATGATCTTTTATTCTCTTATATATTATAAAGTGCGTCTCTCTCTGCTTTTCTTGACTCTCTTTCTCTCTGTGTGTGTGTATTTAATAATAGATTCGATTCTTTTTTCGGTAACCATCATCCTCCTACTACTATATATCGTATACTACCCACGCGCCAATTTATAAGCTTTGTAATAACCGAAAAGCGACGGATAAAATCTCTACTTTATACATACAAATAAAAGTTAGTCTGAATTCAGAATAATACAAATTTATATCTTATATGTTTTAGGAAATTCAACAGGGTAACGGTGGTCTTGGTAGTCCAGGTCTCAGCAATGCTCAGGATCCAATACATTCGCTTAAGATAAAACAGGAGTCGTTTCAGCTTACCCCAACGTCTACGTTACCACCGATGCATCAAGGTAACATGAATTTTTTTTTTTATAATTAAAATAAATAAAAATATATCGGTAGAAATACATCGTATGCATACAATATTAAAAAAAAAAATATCTAAATTCGTATCCAAAGATGAGTCTTGTATATTACAAGCAACGTTTGCTCAATCTAAAATCCCTCTTCTTTCCCTCTTTTATACAAATCTTCTTTTCTATCGTTCTATTTTTCTACAAAAAACGCGTCGCGTCTCGACACGAAAATAGAGAAGTGAGAGAAAAAGAGAGAAGGAGAAATGACGCGTTTAGCTTTTATCAAAAGTTCTCGTCTATTTTCAAGGGAGACGATTAATCATTATGCTCGAATAGAGAGATATGTATACATTCACATTCAGAGCAATTTATTTTCTATTTAGTGTATAGTAGATATTTAATTTTTTATAATATCCAATTGGATAATTGTATTAGTTATTCTTAAATTTATTTTTTTGTGTATAATTTTATATTTATAAGTATATTTATCAATTTGAATTTTGTTTTTATTAAAGTCATTTATTTAGATTTTTTTTTTTTTTTGCTAAAATAATGTTTATTATAAACTATACGTTTATTTACTATACATGCATAGATAATTATATAAATATATCAACACGTTGTATTATCATAACAAAACAACGTTTTATATTTTATTAAAGTTATACATATACCACGAAATCAAAATAGCTTAAACGGCTGAGCGTAAGTTTCGTAATCCATTGGTCGTGGGTTCGATTCTCGACGTCTGTCACTTTGAGCTTCCAAAATTTCGCCCGAATTACGCTCATTAAGAGAGTCAAAAAAGGCTTTAAATATAAATATACAATAAACATGTTACTATTATTATCCATAAGTAAATTTTTTTTTATTTATATAAAATAATTTCTTAATTAATTTAGAAATTACACGCATAGAAATCGTACGCAGAAGAATAATTATCACCAATAATCATTACCGATCACATAGAAACTTATCCCTAAAACAAATCCCAGTACACCACTCACCTAATACCCTTAGCCTAATCAATCGACACTCGAAATATTCTTTGTCTCACATACATACATACAACAGTAATACACCTTACCGATCATTCTAATTTTATTTTATTCCTATATACACTTCATCTATATAATACCCTCCGACACGCGACAATCGTCTTCTTCTCTCTTTCTCATTGAAAAATCGTCACAGCTAATCTAATACTTGTCTCAAAAACCAATCCTATATAGTCATACCTAATACACATACAAGCTTTCGCAACTTGCTTCACAAAATCCCTCGATAATCTACCACACTTGCAATGCAAGCTTTCCAAAAAAGCGTATACTTATATACCCAGCACTTTTGCTCTTTTTCTCTTTTTTTAACGTTTTATACTTCATCTTCAGCTTTAGAAGGATGGACTTACTGAATGAGTAAGAGAGAAGGAGAGAGAGAGAGAGAAAGCATATATTCTAATAATACAAGAGGGTCGCAGAGGACCGCCACTACTTATACTCGTTTTCGTATATGCCACACCGAGTGCTTTAAAGAAACGACGACAGAGAGGAGGGTAGAAAGAGAGGGGAAAGAAACAAATGAGCGAGGCGTGCGTGCTCTCTCTCTCTCTCTCTCTTTCTCTTTCTTTTGACTTGTGATATACAGCTACCAGCTTGCGTCCTGATCTTTCTTCAAGCCGTTTAGTCACACGCATTCTCTCTCTATACTTTACTCTCCTCCTTGCATATGTGCTTGGCTTTTCGGTCGAACACTTTCTTCTCACTCCTCACTCTTTATTCTCTTATTCTGTAAAGCACACTCTTGCATCTCTCTCTGTCTTTCTCTCTTTTTTCTTTTGCTGCGAGGTGCAAAAAAAAAGAGAGAGAAGCAAAAAAAAATATTGCTTTCATGCTGATGTGGCGCTGAAACGTATCCAACCAGTTAATTTCATTATTTTTTTTTTCTTTTTTTTTTCATTCTTGTCTAATAGACTTGTTCTCATTTGTATGTAGATATAAAAGCTTCCAGAAATTCGAATTGAATCGTTGACAGAAAATTCGCTAACGATTTAACGCTTTAACTGACTTGTACTCATCCAAAAAAGTATAAAAGTATAAATTATACTGTGGTTCGTTTAAAAAAGCGCGTTATTTAAAAACTTCATATAAAATAGTCACAAAGATCGGTTTTATAATTATAGCTTGATTATTTTTATCCATTTTTGTTTACGATCAATTGGTACCATCAATTATGCGTACATAACGATCTCACCTTTTCTCCTTCTTATCCTTCTTTATAATTCAATAAAATACCTTCTTTCCATAAAATACCATCATATACCATTTAATTCACAACTAATTAAATTCACCTATATACATATCGTAAATATATTATTACAGGATAAGAAAAAGAAAAGAAAGAAAGAAAAAAAATAATACTTTTTATCATTGCAAGCTCTCTCACTCTCATTGTGTGTAAATATTATGCGAATAAACAATTAGTTGTTGCTAAATTGATAAACTCGCTCTTGTACACATGTGCAGTAGCATTATATATAATATCACACGCAAAGCTTGTTTTGCCGGCACCTTACAAACAATCGCGTATATAGAATCGGATCATCGCAAAACTAACTCGGTCTTCTTATATATATGTATACTTACTATATACTTCGTCTTCCTGTATATTATAAAGCTGTGCAGGAAATGCATCTTTTAAATTATATATCTATATTTGTATGTATATTAAATATACACACATACACACATACACACGTATGTACGCTTTTTTTTCCATTCGCGCAACTATACTTATATACCTATGTATACGAGAGTGCGACGGTTTTGCGATCGGAGAGTTATCGGGGACGCAGGGCTCAAATTCATCGTATATATAACGAACGAGCCACGAGTTGTAAGATGAGCTTTCGAGTGCGCGCGTACATTATAGGGGAATATAATATATATACAGATATATGTATAGGTACTTCTCTCTCTTTCTCTTTCTCTCTTGATATATAGGTATATATCGCAGAGAGACTCTCTTGTTCCCAACTCACCATAGGCGCGTGACTATATAACTTCATTTCATGATATGCCAGTCAGGTCTTATCGCAGGATTCAACTCTTTTCCTTTTTTGCTCAAACGTTTTTAGTCTTTTTCTTTTTTTTTATATTCTAAGAATTGTATTTAAATTTTTTTAATAAGTTTTCAATCTGCTTATTTATGAGCTTTAATCAATAGAGCAATTTAAATATTTTATTTGTAATTCTAAAAACCAAAAATATTTTATTTTATACGTCTTGAATAAGAAAAAGAAAATCAAATCAAATTAAAAAAAAAAAAATAGAGAACAAAACATTAAAAGAAAAAAAAGGATATAAAAACATAAGAATCTAGAGAGCACACGACACATCATAGAAGTTATGTATAAAAAAAAAAAAGAAAGAAAAAAAAAGATAACACACGTGATTACAACAAGAGTAGTATAAATGTACACACTCAGGATCCGCGAAATCGGAGACATGATGAACTCGTCAACGTATACCTCTATCCATATATACGCTAACATATATAAGCGCGCGAGCGGTAGCTCATCATTTCCAAGATAAAAAAGCCAGCGACATTAATACATCTATCTCCCTTTTTTGCTTCAAATGTATTTAGCGTACTTATATATACATGTATGGTGTATGGTGACTTTAACTTGAAATTTGTAGGATGATTAATGATTAAGGAATTGCATTTAAATGTCAGGAGATAATTATGATTATGTGTGTGTATGTTATGGTATGGTTGGAATGAATTTAATTAGATAATATAATTTTTTAATTATATGAGTTTAAGATCAAAAATTTTTATTACAATTTTAAAAAATCCGCGAAAACTATCTAAAAAAAATATGACATCTTGATATCACGTACTTTAATAGATCTCTTTCCTTTTACTTTTCTCTGCATATAAATAGAATCCATATAAATCACCAGAAATCAAAAATAAAAAGAAAAAATCGAAAACACACTATCGAACCCTTTCACTTTTAAACTTTTTCTCCCCTTTCATTTTCCTTTAATCTTTTATTTTCTCAGGGTGTAAATACAGACTCGTGGGTGCGCGTGACTACGGTCGCCTGAAGCATGTATATAAGTATTAGGAAAAGCCTTGCGTTGATGATTAAGTTCAGCCAGGTGTCGGAACGAGTTTGTCGTAATAAATTATTGCTGAGGCGTGAGATTTGGAATATAGCTATGGGGACATGATTGTATAAAGTGTGCTTGATGTTATATCTGTGCTATTTATGAATCTCGTGTTTGATTTGAAGGGTAAGGGGGTTTTTTTTAAGTAAGGGATAAGCTTGTGTTTTTATATTTGCTTCAATTGGTAAAGTAAGGAGTATATTTTAATTTGTAAATATATAATTTTAAATTTACTCATCAGTTTGAATTTTAAGATTGGCTTGATAATTAGGTGACAATAAGAAATTTTTTTTAAATTATTAATTTCATTTTTTTTTTAATTTTAATTTTTTATAGGCATTGTAATAAATAACTTAAAATAATTTAATCAAAATTTCTAAATTTACAACACATATTAATTAATATATACATACAATATTCACAAGAAGTGCTATATAACTTAAACTAAATCATACTGACTTATATATAGTGTAACTTCATAATAACCATTCGGTAGTTAAAATTCAATTAGACAAAGTGCTTCAAAATTATACCATCCCAAAAAGAACAAGTGCTGTACTTTCCCATCCCCCCTCATAAAAGAAAGCACACCAAAAACAAAACCTCTCACAAAAAAAAAACTTTTACAATCCTCATTAACGATGCCGCAAAATCATATACGCTACAAACGGCAAGTAGACGTGAAAACGAGACATTATAACACTTGAAACATCCATCCTCTACTTACTCTTCCCTAAAATCCACTTATCCAAAACAGAAAAAAAAATAAAAAAAAAACAACATCTAGACATGTATATCACGTACATAGAACTCTTTAATAAAGAGCATACTCACACACATATACATACATACCCTTTCATAGCTGTTTAGTGCGCGGGTGAGTTACAACCTCGCTAAACCCAGCACTCACACACACACGCGCGCTCTATATACTCATCCCCCTATCTTCCCCTGATTTATTACCCTAGTAGCGCATCGTCTTCCCTTTCCCTCCCCCCCTTTTCAAGCTTTCTTATATATACCCTTCTTCTTCTCCTCTAAAGTACACGCTCTCTTATATATCCATAACCCGCTCTTTTCTCTTCTTTTCTCGCTCGAACTATATACGTTCCGCGAACGGGCCCTGATGCCTGCATAGAGAAAATAGAGACAGGGATTATAATTATAATATCAAGCGTATATGCTATACTTATACGCGCGACGAGTTTATTTCAATCTGTATGTGATGCTGTTACCTACTACAGTAGTAGGTACCAGTTTCCATATCTAAGAGATGAGAGATCATCAGCATATACTGAACTCGTGTGTTAATGCGCTTTATTCGTCGGATGATTTGTCTTAGACAAGTATAGTATATGTAAGAGAGAGCTTTCTTTTTACTCATTTACGTCTCGACAGGGATAGGATTGGTTCTTTTTGTTTTACGTGGTTTTATAATATGCAGCTGCGCTGAGAGAAGCGCGATATGTGACAATTTACATGGTAGCACTCATTTATAATATATAATGTTCTATATATGAAAATCGGTAATTTAAAAAATAATCGGTAAGAATTAAATGATTTGGATAAATAGAAACAATATGATATGCTGCTGCTGAGATATGGTTGATCCAAAACGAGATTTTAAAACTGTTATATAGTAACTTTATAAATAGGTATAAATTGCCTGGCTAAGTGAATAAACTAACTGTCTTTACATATAGGATGAATAACTGCGTGTAATAATTTTACTTGTTACCGCGAATATCGTCTCTCTCCTGCTGCGATCTTAATTTTTATTATTTTTTTCTAACTATATACTTAATAATGGCATTATTTTATAATATGCATGTGCATTGAAAATTTTAGCGATAAGTTTTTCCTATATACGTCACTGGTATCCCTGACCTCGTGGGTATATTTATTTTGAAATGCCACTGCTCATTTTTATACGTATAATATTCTTTTCTCTCTTTCTTACATGTATCAATGCTCTCTCATATTCTATCTCTATAACTCTTTCATTTTCTTCACGATGGTTATATAGATCTATATACTTTTATAATACCACACTAGTTTTATTTATAGTCTTTTCGTAGTAAATAACTGATGATTATGATGATGATGATGTTTTGAGGATCTTACTTGTTGTTGATAAGATAATTATTGTGGTTGGTTGGACAAGTGTTTTTTGTATATATCGGTGCCTCGGAAGAAGAAGGGCACAACTCAGAATATAGCGATAAAGACATAGCCCTAAAATTATTACGAAGAAAGGTACAACATCAGAA
>JAPYZE010000297.1:0-64325 GCA_030522805.1 Leptomastidea abnormis
GAAAAGACGTACACCTAGCCGGTCAAAAATGAGTCACTTACGGCGCTAGGTATCAGGTCAAATATGATGACTTACGGCAGGGGTATGCAAAAAAAAATAAAAAGCACGTGCGATCTACAAAAGTTCGTTAATTTTCAACAACAACAAAAAAATTAAATTATAACAAATATAATACCTCATTAACCGTTTAGGATATATTATAATTCAATAAATATGAAAGAAAAACCTGACAATGAATTTTTAGCGAACACTTAATTTGAAGACCGAAGACTAAGAGAACGTAAATAAAAAGTATGCGAGGCCAAAACGCAGTAACGACAAGAAAAATAAATTATGACATTCTCACATCCACTTTCACACACAATCATACACATCTATTGTTATTTTCGAGACATCGTTTTGTATAAAAGCGTTTATGCGATTTTCATTCAGGTGTGGTTCGGATGAAATAGAATATAGAGAAAAGCGAGAGTTTCCGTCGTCTCAACTGATTGCAGTATATAATTAATGAATTTAAGACGCCCTTAAAGTGTGATTTTTTTCTCTATCAGTCGGGACGAACACTTAAATGTAACAAAAAAAAAAAAATAATAATAATATAGAAAGAGTAAGAAAAAAATGGAATAAAGGAAAGCTGTAGAAAATTGTAATTAATAAGAGATTAATCGAGCTGCAGGAAAAAAGGGGAAGGGTTGAGGAGATGGTGATAATCGGACACCGAAATACAAATATCAAAAACAATATGTTGCGTCGGTCAATTTACTTATATATATCCATCTCGACATAGGCCGAACGTGAAATGTGCGTATGTACATACATATATTTACCTATCACCCCTTCTTGCACACATGAACACATGCACATACAACATACACATCCCAACCATACACGGCGTAAGATAAACTGTTCTCGCGACTTTTCCGGTTTTCATAAGTTTGTACTTTATGTAAATTTGAAGAGAAGATTTAAGTAAGAACTATAGTGGCAACAAAAATAAAAATAAAATAAAAAGACACAATGATGATAATCAAGTAACTAAATAATGAGATAACAATATTGATTATAAATACCAACGTGTTTTTTTTTTTTCCTTTTGTGAACGCGTGAATGTGTAGAGAAAAATTTTTTTTGCAATTAAGGATTACAAGATGTATGTGATTAATGAATGAACGAATGAATGAATCAAGAAAGAGAGTAAGAGATAAAAAGCGTTACTTGGATGCGCCGAAGAGTTGTGTACATTTAGTTAAGTTTTATATTTTTCCACATTTGAGTCATTGATCGTTGTTAGGGTTATATAAATAATTTTATAAATAAAATATATATAAATAAATATGTATATATGTATACGTGTATGCATATATATGTATATTATTATTAATAATAATTAGATAGTGCCAGCTAACGGCTATATCTGATAATCAAGCGATTAGCTAAGATCTCCCATTAAAGAGACACGAAGCAAATAAGCAAGAATAATTTCTCGGGTCGCTACTTTTTTTATAGGATAGGAGCGTTACGTTTAATATCGCGCTGGGACTCGCTGATGACAAGCGCCGTTATACGACATAACAAGTAGGCATGAACCCCGCGAGTCACTGCGCGACAAACGATTTTTGTTCCAATCAAAGCGACGCGAGAAATTGTACACGGGCGTCCGCGCGCGACAGCCTCTCCACCCCTTCCTGACACTTTTCTTTCCTAAGCTCTATCCTGTGGCACTATACCGATTATATTTCTCGGCGTTGATCAACGATATTCTATTTTTTCTTTTCACACTTGCGGCTTATTTAATTGCGTTAAGTTATTTGTTGGCCGAGTTAACACGACAATTGCGCTTATATATACACAGGCTTTATATCTTTCCTTTCGTCTCCCACCTATTTCTGTGTTGTCTAAAAAAAAAAAAAAAAAATATGTAGCATGCGCGAACGCCCTTAATTAAAAACCTTGACGCTCTCAAGTCTTGGTGTTTTTGTATGATAAATACGTGTAAAATACAAAAATTAATCGAGTTATACGAGTAAGGAATTACAAAAAAAATAAATAAATAAACGATTATTACTAGCATTATAACTGCTAAGTGGGTAAACGCTAGATTTTTATACAGCTATAGCATCCCTAACGTCAGAAATAAACAAGTATAAATAAATAAATGAAAAAAAAAAATACAAAGTTGTCAATTATTATTAACATAACAGTAAAAGTGTAATGTGTAAAGATGAAAAAATGTCGATTGATTATAGTGCGTTATATTAATTAAACGATCTCTCGTCCTAATCAGTAATAATGAATAAACGACAGGAATTAGACGTGTGCTGAATACTATTTAATAAAGTATGAAAACGAAAAAAGTATAAAAAAAAAAATAAATATAACAAAAATAGGTGTATTCTATTTCCTAAAAAAAAAGACTCATGATTATCATATTAAATATACAAGCGACTGCAGCCGAATATACAATTTGAAATTACGTTTAAGCATGATAAAGAAATAGATTGTCAAAACGATAAATATGAACATGTGCTTTTTTCACTATGTAGTTATAGTTTGGTAATTCATTTTTGCGTAAGGAAATTTGTTGTTGTCCGGTTGGCGAATAAATAATTTTCATTTCATTTAAATAGCTAAAAATAATTTAATTTAAACGTGAAAGTAAAGATAATTTCTGTATTTATCATTTTTTTCTAATTATTTTTACTTATGAAAAGAAGTACAAATGTATTCGGAGATAACGTCTCGCTAAAACTTGAGTGTTAATGTTGTTTGTTTTTAGAAAAAAAATCTGTTCAGTGAAAATCGTATAAAAATTTTGTAAAAATATATTAAAATATTAAAAAAAAAGAAAATAACAATAAAAGCTACCTGTTAAAGATTAACACCTTAACTTTCGGTGAATTTATTAAATACTTGTAAAAATATCGTGATCAATATGTGAAAATGTATACGGCTTTGCTAATTATATCGTTTTCTCGCGATAAAAGTCGTTTTGCTATTTGTATACGTTAAGGATTGCTTTATGAATTTGAATAATAACAATTAGGAGTTGAGGATTGCTTATTTTTGTTCAATTTCGTATCGCGTTGTTTGGAATTTTTCATCAAAAATGTAAATAAAATTTGTGCTAATCATGTTCTAGCAGCAAAAAAATATGTGTTTCAAGCTGAGAAAAAAACATTGCAGTGCTTCATTATCTTATCATAAGCAAAGTCTTTGTTCTGAACATCTGATACTAGATTATTGGCAAAATATAAGAAAGTGACGACTTTTAATAGTTGATTTATTGAAAAATGTCGGATTTGTAAAAAAATCAAGAAAAACTAACGTTGACTTAGCAAATATTTTAATTTATATTAGAATAATAAATCTAATAGTTGAATCGAATGATTTTTCCGATCGCAGATAGAGTCTTATTAAAAGATTAAGATCTATTGCACATTTTAGTTGAAATTACAAGAAAAAGCATTATTAAAAGCTTTATGGCTTCCTACGAGAAATATTTTGATTTTTTTTTTGCGCAAAGATCAAAAATGAAAGAGTAGGTGAAAAGAGAAAGATAGAAAGCGCGCGCATTCGTCCATTCACATTTGTGACAATATTTAGATAATTTTTTCTTCTGTTTTTTTTTTTTGTTTTTATTTTATTTTTCTTCTTTTTTTTTTTTAATTGACTATACTATCTTTAGAACGCTGTGAGTTGAAAAAAATATCAATCGGATATTTTTAATTTTTGCTTGCGTTTATGTATTTGGTGTAATATGCCAATTTTGTGTACAAAAACAATTATGTTTATCTTTGTTAAAAGCGTTGACAGGCTTGCTGTAAATGTAACAAAACTGTCAAAATAAAATTAAAAACTGATTTTTACATATGACTATATTATTTTCTATTGCGTTTTGTTAACAATACGCATAGTTGTTTTGTTTATGATTTATTTAAAATCCACTACTTGACATACTAATTTATCAAACTAATTCCTATTTTCTATTCAAGTAAAAGAAGTAAAGTTATTGCTTAATCAGATATTCTATATTGCTTAATTATATGTTTAGTAGTTTAATTATACAATTTGAAAAAAAAAACATCTTGAATTATCAATATTAAATTATTTTCCAGCATAATTAAAATCTAATTCTTTCCATTTAATTTAACGTAGAATATTTAAAAAAAATATCTATAACTTCTGAGAATAACTTTTTAATCATATTAATGAAATTTATTAATTAAGAGTATGTATCATTATAATTAACTAAGTCCCAATTTAAATTCTTATAATTTATCCTAATTATTTAAAACTAATAACATAAGAAAAAAAGCACATTTTTCACTATGCAATTAATAATATAAAATAAAAACGTAATTGCGTTAAAATAAAATTGCAATAAAAATTTTTATCTGCAATTTATTCGGCTCAGTCGATGTAATACATGACAAATTAGACGGACTCAGAAATATGTAAGTTCAAGAAGTATGAGGAACCGTACCTATTTGAAAAAAAAAAAGAAAGAAACCGATACGATGAGAGGATCAACAATTAAACGAGAATCACAATAAAAAAACGAAGGATGATTGAGTCGTGTTTTTTTTTTATAAACACAAAATACATAGAAACACAATAATAATTTGTAAATGTCGTGTCAGCTATTACGATACCTGTGTAAAAATGATGTGTGAATTTGTGTAAATATAATATAAACAGGACGAGCGAAAAACTGTACGAGAATGACTATATATAAAACTGGAATCATGTGGCAGCAATTAATTGGTAATGTTGAGAGACTATAAGAATGTCAAATGTTTCTATATATGTATCATAAATATATTGATAAAAATGAATAAATGTGATGCGAACTGTATTTGAAAAATGTACTGCATAAAAATGTGAAGAAAAATGATATGGTTTAATATAACAAATCTGATATGTCTCTGTGAATAATGTGATAAGAGTTTGTAGATGAAAGAACGTGAAAATAAAAAAAAATTAATAATAATTCAGCAAAACCTAAAAAAAGAAAGAAAAAAAAAAATAAAATATTGACTAGATCTCAGCCTAAGTTTAGAATTAAATTCAATAAAAAAATATGTATTATTGATTAAAAAAAAAAGAAAATTATGAAATATATCTATGCATATATAACTTCGTAAGTAACACCAAAATCACTCCACTATTCTTTAGAGAATAGTAAAAAAAAAAAAAATATTTTATATAAGTTCCATCATCTTTAACGGCACATGAATTTCCATCAAACTTAATATTGATGA
The DNA here is from genome assembly GCA_030522805.1 of Leptomastidea abnormis. Taxonomy (NCBI): domain Eukaryota; kingdom Metazoa; phylum Arthropoda; class Insecta; order Hymenoptera; family Encyrtidae; genus Leptomastidea; species Leptomastidea abnormis. The sequence goes on from JAPYZE010000297.1 coordinate 5,262, forward strand.
TAAAAAAAAAGTAATAATAATGAAGTAACAAATAATACTATTATTAACAAGGAGCGTTAAATTAAAAAAAAAATCCTATGAATGTACATAATTAATAAAACATAAATTTAAATAAATGGATTTAATAAATAAAAATAAAAAAGATGCTTTGATGTTGTTAAGTAAAAAGGTTGATTTTATTTCGATTTGCTCTTTAATTGTGCTCATTTGCTATGCAAATGTCGCCATACATTTATATATGCCTCCTTAATTTACCTTGTAGTTTTATTACTATTTTAATTTTTATTTTTATCCTTTATCAAACTTTTAATTTAATATTAATTTTATTTAATATTCATTAATTTAGTTTGCAAATTTTTTTTTTATTATTATTATAACGAATTAATTTATTCGTATTACTTTATTATTTTCTATTACTATATTATAATAAAAAGCAATACTATATTTTTTATTGATTTTTTTTTTAAGTTACGTATTACTACTTCTTGTTTAATTCTCAAAAAATAAAGTATTTATTTAACATAATTTATATTTTTTATCATTTATTTATTTTTAACTGTAAAAAAATAAATGCGATAAATTTTAGAGTTCGCAGTATCGGTATAGTACAAAGCTAAATAAAATTTGCACTTAACCGATATTTTTACGCTTGTCGAGTTTAGTGTTTAAAAGTAAAAAGATAAAAAGGATATGTAGAATGTAGTGATCATTATTTCTTTAAATGTTTATTGTTAGAAATAGAGAAAATAAATAAATAAAAGAAAAAAGTGTTGTTGTTAATTGATAACTCACGTTAGGCTTAATGTAACTAGAAGTTTGAGCAATAAATCGATTTAACGCGTGTAGCTTGAAAAAATAAGATGATCTTTCTTTCTATAAAATAAAAGAAAATAAAATAAATATATCTACAAATATATATAAAAAAAAATTAATCAATGAATAAATAATTCGTAAGTAAAAATGCATGTTTTTTAAAGGCACACGTTTTATCATTTTTACTTAGCAACATCGAAATCTCATTACCTAAAAAGTATAATAAAATAAAAAATAATAAAAAAAAAGAAATGTTTATCGTAATAATAAAAAAATGTCGAATGACAACATGTCGTTAATTTGATGATTAATATATATGTATGTACCAGGATGGAATCAGAGTTAAGAAATTATTGTTGTGCGTGAATAAATGCAAAAAAAAAGCAAAACGTGTTATTGAATTTACTGATTGTTCGTGTAAACAAAAATAAATAAATAATAAAAAAAAATCATTCTACAAAAAAAAGGAAGAATTTACTGTAAACTCATTCTTATAAAGATTGCAATTTTGTGCATGTTGCATTATATCGATATAATAGAGTGCGATTGTAGTCTCATACCTTTTAAAAAAAATATATACACTAAGGCTATGGACGTGAATAAATTGAATGCGAGTTGTGTGAAAAGTAAATTTATATGTCTGCCGAGCGACGCGATTTTAATGTCCGTTGTTCTTTTAGTTGTAAATCAAGTACTATATTATTGGCGCAATGCGGTAAAAAAAAACTCGAGGCATAAAAAAAAAAAACTATGAATAACAATTGTGGGATAGACTTTGTGTATACTATCATCATTGAAATTATATAAATATTATTATCGTAAGATAATGCATATTATATATAAATATATATTTACCGTCTACATTAGAATTACTACCTTTAGAATTATGCTAATTATCCTAAGGTTGAATTATTATTATTATTATTAAATTACTTGAAAGTATAAATAATAATTGTATTTTATTCTCTGATCCTTAAAATTCCAACCTTTTTTACATTCACTAATAAATTTATTAATTTTTTTTATTTATATGAAAATATATTTAATATTATCTATTCTTTACAAAGTTTTTTACATATTTTTTTTTTTATCCTTTTCAATTAACACTGAATTCATAATTGACACTTCATTTTTCCAAAGCACCAGTTTTCATTTTAGCCAAATTACCAACATCACAGACATTTAAATAGTCAATAATCCTAATTAAAACAGCATTAGGCAGTAGATGTCCACACGCCAAATCAAGACATCTTATCGCCTCACCCATAAGTGGTTCAAGTCTCAAAGCCATCCCCAATTTTCTCTCAAGCAAACCATAATAGATAGTCCATTTTCGCTTACAAATCCTATTACAATGCTCTTTTAGCGATTGCATATTCTCTCTTACATCAGGCTTTCCTGCAAGGTCAACGAGCCGTCTTCTACTGGCACAGAGTAATTCTATACCTCCTATAACACCTTCCTGACTCCAAGTACCATCCAATTCTTCCAACTCTTCTAAACACCGTTTCTGAAAATCACTACCTTCAATACCTCGCCAGAGCTCTCCATCTTTGAGTCTTGCTAACAGTCGTTTATTTACTGGCAATCCGGCTACATAACGCCTATACCAATGTCTCACAATACCAGGGAGTACAGGTTCTTCTTTAAAACTTGTCTGATCCAACAACCTTTCCGGATTCCAACCTTCACCATCGTGATCCAATATCAACCATAGACAGCTATAGCTGTTACGTTCTAAAGCTAATCTAAACGCCTCTCCAGTTCCAACATCAGCTTGATACTCTAACAGCCTCCCTAAAAGATCTACCTTTCTCTCATAAACGGCTGCCACAGCTGGTGTTAAACCACGCGAATCTCTAAGTTCCAGATTTGGTCCCGCTGTCAATATTACATCCATAACTTCGCGACTACGTCGTTCCAATTCTGTTTTGCTAATTTTAAAAGTAACTGGCCCACAAGCATAATGTAGTGGACTCTGACCATTATTGGTAGCTAAATTTGGATTTGCACCACTTGTTAATAGCAATTCTACGAGATCCGCTGTTCGACGTTCTATAGCCAGATGTAAAGCTCCTAGACCTGATTCATCTTGATGATCAATCTCAGCTCCCCTTTGTAGCAATAAATCGGTAGTAATAAGGTTTTCGTTATTCACAGCCAAATGTAAAGCTGTTCTACCAAACTGTCCAGCTTCGGATGCGTTTGCTCCGTGATCCAGCAAAAGCTCAATTACACTTTGACCTTGGTAGTTTACTGCTGAATGAAGAGCTGTGTTACCCTGCCAATCTCGCTCGTTTACGTTTGCTCCGTACTCCAATAGTGTCCTTACCATCTATGAGTTTTTTAAAAATAATAATTTTTATTTTTTTTTTATTAATTGATTGATGATAATTAAAATTAAAAAACTTACCTCGATATTATTTATCTCGACGGCGTAATGCAGATATGTAGTGTATTTTTTTAGATTGTAATCAAGGACAAACTCGTTCACGTCTCCACCTTTTTCCACCAATAGCTTAACCAAATCTATACAATCATTTCTCACTGCAAAGTAAAGTGGCGATCTACCGGTTTTACTTTTGATTTTTGGATCTGCGTTAAATTCGAGTAATAATTCAACTGCTTCTTTATCGCAACGACAACTTGCTACATGAAGAGCTGACCAATTGTCATCGTCTACTGAATTAACTATTGATTTATTGGATATTAATAGCTTTTTTAGATTAGTGTAATCTCTTGAGTGTACGGCATGGTGGAGTTCGTATTTAGTAGATTCATTACTTTTTTCAGTTGTTGATGATGAGGATGGTGAGCTTGCAGAGCTTGCAGGATTTTGATAGTCTAGTTTGGATGAATCTTTATCGGATGGTGATTTATCATTTTTAGAATGCTCGAGTGAAATTATATACTTGTAATAAAATTTATCGTTTATTTCAGCATTAATTTTTTCATTTTCTGTAATATTATCCTTTTCCACTATTGGTTTGCGTTTCATTGTTTTTTTTTTATATTTTTTACTGCAAATTTTTTATTTTATATACGAATTGAGGCTGATTATTTAAATTGAATTAATTTTGTTAATTAATAAAATATTTTTACTTACATGTAAGAAAATTTGAATTTTCAAATCAAATTTTTAATTCAAATATCATGGTTCTATTTGAATTATCAAATCTTGGTACAGTGACGTAAATGACAAATGAAACGTGACGAGCAAATTTACAGAAAAATGACTTGTTTCAAACAACACACCCAAACATTTCTCTTTTCTTTTCGCGTACTTCTATCAAATTTAATAAAAAACAAGATCTTTAACTTCTTGACGATAAGAAACTAAATATAATAATCTTTCACTTATAACCGAAGTTTTTGATGAAACTAAAGTTCTTAACACTAGTTACACAATGAATCATTATAGTGAATAGTATAGAAAAGCGTCGTTGCGAGCTTAGTAAATGACGACGGTATCTTGAAGACAACTGAACGTAAAGTGTGTGCTGGTATACTGTAGGTCCGATCACCTGCTACTTTTGCGCATGACAATTGGGTATTCGTTTGAGTACATAAAAAATTAAATATTTTAATTTTTTAATCATGTATAATATCCAATTAATTTTTATTAATAAAAGATGAATATATTTATTATGTATGAAGCACAAAAAATATTCACAGTATCAATTATTCATAAAATATTAATTATTTGTAAATTATTTATTACTCTGCTGCTGTTGTTGTTTAAATCGTTGGTATTCCTTTAATCTTAAAGCTTGAATTCTAATGAACCCCGTAGTATCTTCAGGCTGAAAATCTCCTTTTACATCCATTGATACCAGATTTTCATTATACAAAGACACGCTGCTACTTCTTGCGAGTATTGATACTGTTGATCGATTAATATTTAAATAATGTTTGTTCATAAATTATTATTAAAAAAAAGCAAATATATACTAACCAGAGCCTTTGTATAGCCTTACGCGAACTGATCCATTCACGTATTTTTGTGATAAATTGATACTCTCTCGAACAAATTCACATTCAGGTGAAAACCATAAACCTGAGACCACAAATAAAATTTTAATATTCTTTTTTAAATTATTTTTTTTTTAATTTATTCATTATTTACCGTTGTATACGTAATCTGCCATTCTTTCTGATAAATAAGTTTTTAGTCTAAGTACTTCACGATCCAGTAAATAAACTTCCAAATCCTGATGAGCATCGAAAAGAATTTTAGCTCCTGGAGCCTCGTATATTCCCCTCGACTAACATAATAATCAAACGAACAATTTTTATATTTTTTTTCAAAATATTTTCATATTAAGTATATTCAATAAATTGATATACCTTGAGTCCAATAAATCGATTTTCAACAATATCAATTCGACCAACACCATGTATACCACCAGCCTCATTCAAAAATTCAACTATTGTTAAAGGCGTATTGTAAACCGTCTTGGTCAGGCTATTTTCTACTGCAATCGGATATCCTTCGGCAAAAAATATCTCAATATCAAGTGGTTTATCTGGAGCATCCTGTGGATTCTTTGTCATTTGACATAAATTACTCGGTGGTGTATTCGCTGGATTTTCAAGTACTCCAGATTCATAGCTATCACAATTTATTAAAAAAAATATTACCATAAAAAACTATAAAAAATTTAAAAAAAAATATAATTATAACAACCTAACATGCAGTAAATTAGCATCAGTACTCCAAGGTTCCTTAGTAGTAGCAGCAACAGGCACACCATTATCCTTAGCATAATCAAGTAAATCCGGCCTACCCTGAAAGCGTTTGAGAAATTCTGGCTCTCGCCAGGCTGCCAATATCTCACAGCCCGGTAACAGAGTATGGCAAGCAAGTTCAAAGCGAACCTGATCGTTACCTTTGCCGGTTGCTCCGTGAGCTATTTTGGTCGTCCCTTCGGCTTTTGCTGCGTTTACCAGGCCTTTGCTTATGCAGGGACGAGCAAGTGATGTACCGAGAAGGTATCGACCTTCGTAGAGTAAACCTGATTGAACTGCTGGCCATGCGTAGGATTTAACGAAATCTTCACGGAGATCTTCGATTATTACCTATAATTATTATGGGAAGAGATTTTTAAATATTTTTTTTTATTAATTTTGGTTGGTGAAATACCTTTACAGCACCGATTTTTAGAGCTTTTTCGCGAACGGCTTCAAAATTCTCGTCTTGTCCTACGTTGGCCTAAAGAATATTATTTTATTGCTTGTGACATAAAATTATGGAGATATTCATTAAAAATTTTCAATTTTACCATGTAAGCAATAACATCATAGCCTTTTTCAATAAGCCACAACAAAATGCAAGATGTATCAAGACCACCGCTGTATGCCAAAATTACTTTTTCTTTTGACGACATCTTTAAAATTATTTAATAAAAATTTGATTTATCGAAGAATCTTTCCTGCAACAATGTTGCACGATGACAAGTTGAAAACTTACTAAAACATTTTTTCGTTTTTATTCTGTCATAATCCATTAAAATATTAATCATATATAATAAAATATATCTTGAATTAGTTAAGATCACCGATTCTCGAACTGACCCAGTAGAAAAAATTCTGATAACCTTTGTTAAGCTACGTGGTAGGAGGTATTTTTTTGTGATACCAAGACTAACTTGGAATAATTTAATATCAACAGAGTTGATAGTGTCCATTATTTTAGGAAATAATTTAGATTTTGATAAATTAATACGTAAGACATTTTTACATTAATTTACTTGTTATAATAATTGATTTTTATTTATAAGAATAAAAATATTTGTTTGGAATAATATGAGAAATAAATAAAAATTCATATTAATAAGTTTCTTGACTAATAATTTATTTTCAATGATGTATTTTTACAATAAAAATAAATCAATATTTAAGGAAATGAATAAGTAAGAAGCTTATATTATTCGTGTGTCATGATATTTCATTTTTTCTTCTTTTGTTTTTGTTTTTAATACACAAGCACAATAATAGAATTAATAATTTTTTTCTTATATAAATATATTAAATATATAATAATAATAATATTAAAAACTTAAAATTTAATACAAAATAAATCGATTGACTCCTACTAGCACACATTATACCTATCAATGTCTCATCTCTTTTAAGCAATATAATATATATCAAGTAATACTATAAATGACGGAAAACGCATCATTGCTATATTAAATCGGTAACAATAACAAAGAGAGAATAATAATAATATATTACAACATAGACATGTAACTTTACAACTCACTCGCTCTACTAAAATTCGAGGAGATAAACCAGGTGGTGACTTATTTTTTTTTTTCGTGTGTTAATGAGAAAAAGACGTTCGTTTACAGCGTTTATATTTATATATATAGAATCCTTCTGTTTTCTTAAGCAGAACACTTCTGGGCTACATCTACATACATATATATATTTTTATATATATACCTTTCTTATTTTTTTTGTTTTTATAAATATCGTAAACTTTATAATAGATCACGTTACCGTACAACCGCAACGTTTTTTTATTTTTTATTTTCATAATGTAACGTACTTTTCAATAATTTTCCATATTTTTTTTCTTATTTTTTTTTTATCTTTCTTTTTTTCTCTAATTCACGAACGATCAATTAACAGGCAAACTTCCACTGACCAAAAAAGTGATCCCCTATATAATGAATAATATATCGTCGAGTCGTTACCATCTATAATATATAATTTTTCGTCTTTCGGCAGTTCAGCTATACATTCACTGCAAGAGCTTTTCGTAGCAAAAGGATAAGTTTACCAAGTGCTTCTAAAGTTTACTTTATTATTAATTTAAAAATTTTTTTTTATTTTTATTCTTGTATCAGCATCAATGACTTTCAGTATTCCATTTTAATTATCTTTTCTTTTACGCTTCTACGCTTTATTACAAGCGATACTCGTGTTATTTCGCTCAAATTAATCAAAATAATAATTAATAATGGATGCATCATTTCTTTCTTTCATCTCCAAACATTTACATCTGCATAGAACCTATCGTTTAGAAATTTACATAGAAGATTGAATTTTAAAATTTATTTTTTTATATTAAAAACGGCAGAGTAAAATTGATGCTGTCACAGTTAGTATTATTTATTTTTTTTCATTTTTGATTCCAAAGAGGAAGAAAGACAAAGGACATCTAGAAGTTAAAATGTATTTTAATGATTTGAGCTAATGACAGTAACGACTGCGTTCGAAAAAAAAGTTGGAGATCATTTTCTAACAAAAAGATATTGTTTGCTTAACTAGAAAATGAAAAAAAAAGAGAACATTTGGATCTTAATTTACGTTCAAGATTAAAATAATTTTAAGGCAATTTACATGCGCGCCGACTACGTGTGAAAATCCAACGGTTTTTTTTTAAGCTACGCTGAGATGTAACGTAAGTTTCCATCGCTGACCTAAAGTCTAACGAATTCAACAAACGTTAAATATATAACAAATAATTCTTACATCCTTATCAGACAGAGAGAGATCATAAATCTTGATCTACAATTCTAAAAATCACTTTACACTATTACGTGTCTCGCTTTCACTCTCGTATTATTTGTAATTTTTGTTTGTATTTTTTACTATTTATCATTTTGTATTTCTTATATTTAGCTGAAATTTGATATATTACCGTTTGGTAAGTTTTCACGGTAGTTACACACATTGCTTGTTTTACTTCGATTTTTTTTCTTTTTTTTCAATAAATCGCTAATAAATTTATTAGAAATTCACATAACAATTGATTTTCTAATTAATCTGTACAACACAAGGATGTAAATTCAACAAGAATACATTTCTTTTTATTTTTATTTTTGACTCATACTAAATTTTATCTTGTAAGATGCTAATTTTTTGTTCGATTAAAATTCGCATAATCTTAGATTTACGACTCCAAGACAACAGAAAATAAAAAAGAATAGTTTAAAGTTAATTTTTACAATTGTAAATGTTTTTAAGCTACAAATGCGTCAAAATTTAGCCCTTGTAGAATATCGAAAAAAATCCTGGGAAAAAAATTATTTCTTCGCAATTATTAGAGCATCGTATATTTTTGAAGTTAACAACACACACGCATTCCTTTAATGCAATTGTCTAAAAAGGGACAAAGATTCAAAATTCCAAATGCTTTTCTTTAAATGTAATATGTATATCTAATGACGACGACGCAATAATTGTAAATATATATATAACTTACTCAAATTTTTTTCCCAGGCCCAGAGAATTGCTCCACCTGGAATAAGGTCCTTCAATGATATTGCCAACGTGTTTGAAGCTCGAGGCTACAATGATAATAACCTCGATGACTTCTTGCGCACAGGCACTTTATTACCAGGTAATCCCGTCAGTCAAACGTCTCAACTACGCACGCACAAGTATATATATATGCTTAAGCCGCTCATTATGGGATTTCTCGACTCACCAATGTCGAGTCTTCGCCGTCGTTTCCCTCTCCGTAATTAGCAAAAACGTTTATCAATTGCTGCTACGTAAATTGACTGAAGTGCATTATTTCGCTAATTTACGGACTAAGATTAATTTAGTTCTGTTTTTTTTTAAACCTTTTGGCTGACAATTATCACCGACAAAGTCACGGTTTCCGTTTTTTTTTAAATATTTTTTTTTTTTTAATTTTAAAATGACGATGAAAATTGTATTAACTAGCCTTGTTATTTAACATTGATGAAGTAAAGCTTAATTATGTTAAACTCCGGGGAATGTCAGTGATTGGAAAAATTTCTTTGATATAATCATGGAAATGTATATAGCTAAGAAAATCTTGGCTAACCACTACAATATTATCGCTAGACAATTCAGAAGAAAAAGGTACTATAATATTAAGTCTGAAAATTTGGTATAAGTACTTAAGAAATACTATTATTATGTAGTAAAAAATTTCAAAGAAAAAGAAAAATAATATCCTGTAGTTAGCTACGATTTTCTTGATAAAACATTCTAGCATGATATTTCGAATGAAATTTTTCTGTGTAAATAGTACTAATAAAGTTAATTTGCTTATGCGACGTTTATATGAAGCTTTGACATTTCCGATAGGAATGATTTTGGCGTAATGATATGCGACGAACCTAAAATTAAAAAATAAAACAATGTTATAAGCATAAAAATTAATAATATAAAAAAATTAATTAATAACTTACCAATGATAACTTCCCAATTTTTAGCGGCATTCGTAACTTCATAAGCGCATCGTATTTCTGAGAAGCAGCATCCTCCCACAATGAATACAATCAAACGTGGTACATTTTTAATAGTTTGTTGGCCCTTCTCCTTGTGCCAGTGACCATAACGTGCGCTGCAATCAAGTGTTTTGATTAAAATAAAAATCAAATTTTCTACATTTTATGCCCAAATTAAAATTTACCTTGTGGGCGCATGGTATCCAGAACTAGCTGTTCGTCCACCCAAGAAGGGAAAGTGTTTAGCATCAAGCTTATCCTCAATCGCGTCTTCCATAATATCCTTAACGACAGGTGTCCAACGGCTCATCTGATAAGTCTGTTCGGTAATACGTTCTTTCCTCGGCACGGTATAGATTTTTTTACGATTACCCTACAAAAACAAAAAAAAAAAAAATGATACAATCTTACAATTATCTACATTATCAAATATTATTAATGAACTCCAGGTCACCAACCTCAACAACAACGTTCAGTCCAAGATTGCCCATATTAACAATCGTCTGTTTATCCTCGGGTGACATTTGAGCGTGATGAATAAGCCGATTTAGATTATCATCTGGTATACCGTTCTTGCTTAATACATAGAGAGCAATTATGCGAAGCTTGTCCATATTGTTAACGGTTTGATCGAGAAGGATCGGTGTGATGTTACGCATGTGATCTTTAATACGTTCACCTTCGGCATCGGTACCCATTGCCAAATCCTATTATACAAGTATATCTCATCAATTTTATTTTTATTATTGATTCATTGATTGATATATTAAAGTTCCTGTTATTATTCTTCGCTTACCTGTTCAACTTTGCAAAGTTTATCGACATTGCCTTGATAGTGTTTCATGCAGTCTTCAGCAAGATGTAAATGGGTCGAGTATTTGCTGAGTTCTTTTTGATACTGGGGCATCTTTTTGATCATCTGGGATAAATCGCGCATCGATTGCTTATCACTTGCTGGCATGCGTTTTGAATCGGTGAACTTTTTCAAATTCTTCGTTACACTCCTGCAAATCGATAAAAAAAAAATGTTAATTAATTTTTTTTAAATTAATTTAAAGAAGCTAATAAATAATTATCAACTTACTGTGATACAACGGCAATGTGTTGATGCCTTAGATCAACCCATAAGTCGTCGTTCTCATCGAGCAACACTTCTTTTTCTTGTCCCGCTGATGCCTCGTATCTAAAATCACATACATAAACACAGTTGTAATCATAAAATCCACATTATTTAAATATTAATAATTAATCGTACTCACTTATACACGTCATTTTCGATTTCGAGTAAATCATAGGCCATAGCTTGTAAGGTAAGCTCGTGAAGTAACGGAGAAACACAGTCAAATCCACGATCAAGTATAAGCAATTGAGAGCGAGCTTTTTCTGGACCTTCACCCATCGTTGGCTCGTCAGCCTTGTAAGCATCGAGCTTTTGCTGAACCATCTGGGCGAGATCGACGTTACGATCAAAGTCGCTGTTGAAAATTTTTTTATTGTTATATTAATATTCAAGTGATTTTAAGGTATATTCGATTTATAGAAATATAAACTTACGTGCGATATCTGACCGAGGGATATTCACCGAGAGTAGCGCAAAGAGTTGCAATTTGCTCGGCGATACGTTCCATGTTGGCGTTGCGTACTGCCATAAGGGACGGGTTGTAAAAGCAAGCGAACGTCTCTCGTGAATCCAATGAGAAGACCTGAATTATTTTGAATTAGAAAAATATATATGTGGATTAGATTTAAGTTGAGAGTAATGATGCGGATGTAAAACGAAATTAAAACGAGAAAATGCAGGCTAATTGTAAGCATACGTTAGAGAGAGAAAGATAGATGCTGGTAATGTATTACAAACATGCGGTTTTTATAGGTAAAGTGGAAAAGATTGATATATAGTCCCAATTAAAATATAAATCATGATTTTTTGCAAATTAATATTGGGATAATAGGTAATTAAAAGCTTGCATAATTTTTTTTTTTTCTTGTAAAAATGAAATGGCAAAATTGTATTCAAAAGTAAATTAAATTTGATGAAATTAAATTTTAAGATGAAATCAAGCAGATAATAAATTAAAAATAAACAGCTTAGAGCTATCAACAAAAATTTAAACGAAAATTATAATCTACAAGTGTCTGTGTGTGTAATTTTTGTGTCACTTTGTGATCACCTGGGATTCGTAGGGCAAGAAAGCAATGTTGATCTCTTTGAGTGTTTTGACTTTTTTAGCGGCCATAGACTTGCAGATATCATTGAATAATTCCTCAGGACACACTGGATATATCACGGAGTGCAAAGACACACACACATATACAATCAATAATATATGATGCCAAAGACAAGATAAATTGGTTGGTATAATATTTATTATGTTATTAATTTAAGATATCGGTGGGTGCTATTTTGTGATGGTGGTTTAGATTATAATTGTTGATTAAATAAAGGGGGAAGGGGGGGGGGCGGGAATATCAACTGACAGTAGGGAGATATAACTTTTTTTTCTTTTAAGAGACAATAAATAACACACACATTTTTTTTGATATTATGAAAAAGTCATGTTTTAGTTGTTAGTAATTTTCTGTATTAATTTGTTAAAATGATTACGATTAAAAAATGCATGTTAATTTGAAAATGCAACTAATATTAAAATGTGTTAGTTATTTTTTTTTTCTTGCAAACATAACAGAAGTTTAAACTAAGGTATTATGAGAATATATTTTTAGAAATTTCATTTCAAAGTCGATTGATTTTATATTTTAATTAAACAATATTTTTTTTTTATAAAATAAAAATTATTATAATCGCACTTATTCAAGTAAATAATTCTCATAAAATCTTTAGTTCTTCTGTAATAGCCTGACCCGGGAAATCGAAAGAGATCTCCGCGAAATAATTAGTTAATATTATATTAGTGAAAAAAAAGCCCTTCACCGCGACACAATGTCAATGATCAATTCACATAAAAAATATATTAATTAACAATAACAAACAAATAGACTTTGGCTTATCAATTAGCCGATTAATATTTTTTTTTTTCAATCCGTCCTTTTTCATCAAATTTACCTGTTCCTCATACGGTATGAAAGCAATGTTGATCTCTTTCAATGTCTTTATGAACTTAACCGGTGTACGACACAATTGAGTGAATATATCATCGGGACACGCTGTAAATAGACAAACTCTGATTCTATAAAAAAAATGTATTCTTTTTTTAAAATAAATTGCGCAGGTAATAAAAGCGCTAAGAAAAGGAAGCTCGAGATTAATTCAAATTTGTTCTTTATTTATTTATTATTCAGAAAATTTTGACTAATATAAAAAGATAATCAACAAAAAAAAAATATTTTAATAAATTTTAAAAACCGTCGTTCCAAATACAAATAGGTGTAGCATATCTCATTTAACTAATACAGGACAAAAATCTCTTTTAGTCGACAACCTCTTTTCATGTATAAGTAAACCCACATATATATATATTCCTCAATATACCTATATATCATAACCCACATAATGAAAAAAAAAATAATTATATACATATAAATATAAAACAGATATACACATACCTTCAGTAAAATAAACATGCGCAGCCTTATACATGGTCCTAGATGGATTACTAAAATCATCGATAAGCTTGGTAACCGATAAATTACTTGGTGTTATAAGATAAATAGCTTCCATGGTTGGCAATGGTTCGCGTTTCTTGTGTATATCCTCGACCAGGGTAATACCCTGTGCACTAATGTCGTGCATTTTACAGCAAGCTGATACCATACGCATTGCCAATTGATCGACTACCAATATACGCCATTCTAAACCACCGGCTTGCTTTTTCTTCTGCTTGATCACCTCGTTCATTATTTCTGTAGACAAAAACAAAAAAAAGAAAAATATTTTTTTATTTTTTTTTTTATAATATTTGGGCTAAAAATCTTGAAAGTAGTATACAGTGAAAATTTAATAGGTCATTCGCAGTTATATACATTAGGTTCTATGTAATCTAAGCTATGCTGAATATAAACGATGTTAATAAAGGTATATGACTAATCGATAAAATTATCATTCTTAGATAATCGATATTAATAGAACTATACGTTATTATACTTATCAATTTTTCAAAATCAATAAAATTATTCATCGCTATTGTTTAATAAAACTTTATAACAATAGTCTATAATATAATTAATCATTCTATGCGGATTAAATTAAATTAACCCCTTTGGTAATGTCTATCAAACGCAATCAAAGACCCAATTATCACCTCCCTAATTGATAAAATCCGAGGTATACCACCTCAACGATAAGCCATATCAGTATATTACATGTCTCCTCCTCTTCCTACATTTCCTCCCAACATTACATATTTCAGCATACAAATTCCATCCATAATAATATAATCACGAGAAAATTCTCTTATACACAGCAAAAATAAAGGAAAGCTCCAGTAGAAAAAAAAAGTGGGATGAGTGAGACAATAGTCAGCATTGTGACAAAACGTATCAGCAGCAGTAGCAGCAGTAGCTTCTCTCGCTCGATCAATCTGGCATTTTCCGTGGTATATATATATATATATAAAATAGGAAGAGGAGAAAACAAGAGGTAGGCTACATACATACATAGAGATCGAAAAGTATGCAGTAGTAGGTATAGGAATATATAGCGAGATGAGATAGAGAGAAAAGCACGTGTGCGCGCGCGCATACACAAGGGGGGAAAGGGAGAAGGAGGAGGAGGAAGGTGGCGTTAAGGTTTGTGTATAGATATAGTGTGACTCTGTGGTATTGATCGGTATTCACGCGCACGCGTATTATGACGTCAGCTTGAGGGAAGGAAGAGGTGAACAAGAGGAGGAGGAGTAAAGCTGCTGGGTTTGTGGATGTAGAAAGAGAGAGAGCTTGCAAGCTTCTTTGCCTCCAGAGCGCCTACGCGGCTTTACGTCTACCTACAGCTGGGAGTATTAGTAGTAGTAGTAGTAGGAGAAGTCACCTTTGACCTCCTACACACGTTATATCTCTCTCTCTCTCTTTCTTTTTGTAGGACATGAGAGCTTTTACTCTGGGGAGGTTGGGGGGGATAAGGGGGGTATTATACGGTGATTTGCGTAGGGGGTTGTAGTGAGTGGTATATATGGGGTAGAGAAGGAGGAGGGAAGGAGCTTTTGAATGTGATGACGTGCGATTAGTGCGTAAATGTATGTATGGTGTGTGTGTGGTATATTTTTAACTTTTCGGAGAAATGAATGGGATATATTTATAAAAAAATTATTGCACTGGTCAAGTGAGTTTTATATAAAAAAAGGGGTTGAATGTTACAAGTGAGCTATACTTATATGTCAATGAATTTTATTAATAGCCTGCGGGCAAATGTTATTTGAAATAAGTTGATTGTTATATTTATGAAGTAATTGTAAATTTTAATCGGATTAATTTTAATTGTTTTAAATTTATACAAAGGATGCTTATAGATACTGATTGTTTAATTGTAGGGTTTAGTTTTTGAATTGTTGCAATTGTAGTAATGGAAAGTTAATTTAATGAAAATTTAGCCGACAATTATCGTTTAGGATATTCTAGAAATACCGACTATATATAGTCACAAAGCTGCTATAGACTAATCTCTCTTGTCACTTTAAAAGTTTACGAGGACGATAATTTTAGCTTGCTTCTTTTTTAATTATTTAAACTTCTCTTTTACATTTTTTTATTCTGTCTATAGTCGAGTTATATTTGGCTCATATCGAATATGTTTACATAAAATGATGTAAATTTTAAAAGAAAAGATTTATTTTATTATGTCATGAATATTTGATATTGGAATTTTTTTTATTTTTTTTTACGGACATTTAAACAACTAGATCGATAAAAAAAAATGTTCAAAATAGCATGCTTTTATAAAAGAAACTTGAAAAAAGCAAGACGATATATATGTCATTTTTGAAATGAGAAGAGTCTTGAAATGTTTGTACAAAAAGCTTGTTATTTCGTTTTAAGCAAAGAGAGCCACTATATTCTCAAGTTGATTTTCTGCTCTAAGAAATTTGTTGAAATGAGGTTACAAGAGGTCATTTTATAGCATATGCTGAATGCAATTCAAAATTTAAGTTAAGTATCTCTTTTGATATCATGGCACCGTATTATTTAAAATTTTATTAATTTTCATTAAATTAATTATGACAATCTAATCACAAGCACTTCCACCTATATCCTAAACTTCAAAACAGGCGAATTTTATCAATTACTATCCCATATAAAATTTAACAAATTATACAGCATTCTTTATAACATGCTGCTATTTATACAAAGGCAATCGCCAGCCCATAAAACAAATCACGTCACTGCCAAAAAAAAGGCTTCTTTTGATGTCGCAACCCCTTAAAATAAAATTGATTTTTCGTAACTTCGAGATAAGAATAAAAAAATAATACCGTATGTATATACATCAATAGATTTAATTGATTCAATTACAGTCTCAACTCATTCCTGCTCCTTCTATCTCTCTTATTCTACGTATAGTAGGTGTATATAGGAGAATTTCGAGATGCTCTATAATCGAGTTACGCTTTCGCTCGTCACTTGACGTATATATAGCAAAGCTACCGGTGAGTATATAGTGATAATATGCTGTGAAGTCTCGCTCAATGAGGTAAATTAATTGGGTATACCAAAGATGAAGATCAGTTGATTAATGCTATAATGCTGGTTAAGATTATCGTATTTCGAGTATAATTTACAAAAAATATTTGTTTTATTATATTTGTTAAAGAAAGTATAATGTATGAGTAAGACTAAAAAATTTTTATTTTCTTGTGGTTTGATTGACAGCTTACAATTGATTTGTCAAATGTATATAGAGTGATACTCGTGCAATGGTATGTAATAGGTGAAATTCTATTTGTGGAAGTAATTTGAATTCTTTTTTTTTATATCGTGATAAAATATTTAAATCAAATTTACCATGAAATGCCCTCATGTAAAAAAAGAGGTTTAGAGAAATAATTATAAAGTTTATTTGAGTACTATGAGTCATAAATATTAGTTAGCTGATTATCGCTGAACAAGTAAAATTATAAAATTATTATACGACCACAAAAACAAAAAAACAGATTATATTTACAGTTAGAGAAAAAAAGCAAAACTTTTACACAAAAAAAATGTTAATTTGTCGAAAGTTATCTGCAACTTAAAATTCAACGAACGTTATGATAAAATTGCGATACAAACTTATATGACGGTCGGGGGATTTTTTTTTCTCTTTATTTTGGAAAGTAAGTCAAAAAATATAAAGTACAGCAAAAGTCTCATATATTTGGATAAATTTTAAAAACAAATAAACAAAATTTTTGTAAGTAATAAGGCAAATATAAAAATAAATCTAATAGTTTGTAAATTATCAGCTGATTACTAAAGTTATAACTATCTGAAATCTAATTTTTATAAATTAAACAAAACCTAATAAAATACAATTATAACAGAGAATATTTAAAAACTTGTTAATTAAAAAAAAAATCATCACAAATTAATAAAAAAAAAAAAAATAAAAGAAAAATTACAACAATCACGCAACTCAAACCTCACGAAAAAAAAGCGCAACACCTCATCTCATTTTATAACTTCAATCACCGTGATCTCATTTCAAAACAAAAACAATCGCAAACTCAGTAGTCGCTCTTAATCAAAACAATCACATCATTTGCTCCTACATCCCCTTTAATCAAACAATTAAAACACAAAATCGGAGCATAACAAAGGTATACAAAAATTCAAATCTGTCCAGGAGTCAGAGAGAGAGAGCAAAAAAATCACCGGTGTCTCGAGCAGAATACAACACAAATATATATAGAAACGCGGGGCGGAGCAGCCGATTCTTTCATTCGCCGCTACCGTCGTCGTCGTCGTCGTCGGCTACATGAGTCACCCACAACAATACTACAAGTAATGAGAAGAGCCGCACCCGGAGGACGGATTGCGTATAGACTCATTGGTTAACCTCTCTTAGATTAACAATAGGTGTGCCATGATTTTTTCAAAATATTACATACTAAAATAATCGCAAAGTGCACTTGATTTATAATAAGAATGTAATATACTCACTTTGACCGACTTGTGCCTTGAGCGCCATTTTGACAGAGACTGAACACTGTCGAGTAGACTGGATATATAGAAGAAGAAGAAGGTACAGAGAGAAAGAGAGCCTTCCCTCCTATACGTATATCTATATATCTATATATAAAAACGACTCTTTCAGCTCTGGGATATACACACGCAGACACACGGACACACACTTACTGCTTGCTATAGCGCAGGTCGGACGTCGGAGTCGTCGGAGGCGGAGCCGCTTATCGCGAACGTTATATTATGAGCCCTCTCGGCTTCACTACACTTCACTATAACTATATATTATGAATGTATATATGTCTCTCTCTCTCTCTCTCTCTCTCTCTCTCTCTCTCTCTCTCTCTCTCTCTCTCTCGTATATCTATGCGTGAGCGTTTTATAAGCCGCGAACTCGCGCGGATCGGACGGCTGCTTTCGAGAAAACACTGCGGATTGTGTATGATATGAGATGCGCGCGCGCTCGACTCTCTCTTACTCTCTCTCTAATATTGTGCTTCTCTTTTTAACGCATTTTTTTATGTTGTTGGGTTTATGCGCTTGCGTACCTATATAGAGGAGGTTAGAGAAGAGAAGAGAAGAGAGGCGTCAGCTGACATTTGCTCAGAGACATCTGGTTGGGATTCTTGGAAGAACAGCTGGGAGTGGCGATGGTAAGGTAGTGAATGATTTTAATTTTTGAAAAATATATAAATTATATGTGATATTCTATCGAATTGCAATTTGGATGGAGATTTGATAAATATTATTGTTTTGATTATTCTTATAATTATTTTTTTTTTGTTTTTTTAAGTTTTTAATAAAAATTTTTAAAAGTTTTAAAATTAATTTAAATTTTAATAATTTTAAATTATTTTATAATAAAATGAAATTAAATCTGTTTGTCAGAAAATTAATTAAATATTTTAAATAAATCTAAATATCTTAAAATGTTAAATGTAAAATAAAAAATTAAAATTATTTATTAATTTACCGATACAATAATTGAATTAGAAAATAAAAAATCAATACAAAGTGGATTTTATTAAAAAAAAGTTTTTTTTTCCTTAACGCAATTCAATCTTACAAACTAAAAGGCTTAAGTTTATCTGAACTTTAATCAAATTTAAGTATCAAAAGTATTTTAAGAATTTCCATTTTCAATCTATATCTTATATACAAGAATGCAGCATCATTTAAAAAAAAAAAAAATAGAACAAAAAATCTTGGTAGTGATCCTTAGCCTTCCGTATAGCCGCAGTATTTTCACAGATTAAAAGCCGACAAAAGTGTCGCTTTCTTTTGTATAGCAAAGCGTAGCAAAAGAAGTCAGAAAGACCACCACCACCACCACCACTACGAGATTATCTCTATTTTCCACAAAAATCTAGTCGTAAATCGCTCCCGGCCTTTTTTTTCTCTCCAGCCGTATGCCACTCCTTCCTTTCCTCTTCTCTCTCTTACTCTTACATATGGTACCTCCAGGCTGTAACAGAGAAAAAGAAAAAAAAAATAATAGAGAATGAAACTCTCTGGTTTGAGATTTTTTACATTGCGCGATAATCGTGTTTTCCTTTTTACGATTTCCTTTACCAGTGGGTCCTTTTTTTTTTTTTTTTTTACTTTTATTCTTATAGGTACTCTTTCTCTCGAGTTTTTCTCATTTCTTTCTATTGTTAAATGCTGTTTTCTATATATACCATTGAATCGTAAACAGGTTGTACTTAAAGTCTAATCGATGTTATATATTGTATAGAATCCTTTTAACATACTTCTAACACTTTTTCGTTTAAACTTTTAGTTTTTATCAAAAAAAAAAATATATTTCTCATAAATTTAATTTAATCATATAATAACTGTAAATCAACTTTTAATTCCTTTCGGTTAAAATCATGCAGTAATAAAGGATTAACACAAATATCCACAAAAAAAAAAAAAAAATTCAAGAATGTCAAAGCCATTGAAGTCTTCAAGTCAAACTATACACATAATTTAACATAGAGTTAATATATCTGTCTCGGAGACACATCCCTCGGTATAAAAAGGAAATTCATCGTCGGTGAATTTAAACTGGGAGAGGAAATCCGTTTATTAAGAGACCTTAAGACACTAATTGTATATATGCAAGCTCTATCGTCTATACGCTCATCATCTCAAACTTTGGTATTAATGAGAAGTTTTAGCATTTGAAATCGCCACTAAGATAAATACATAATAAACGTTTTCGCTTAATTTCATAATCATACCTATATATAATTCGATCAACTGATTATTTATCACACCTTGTGTGATTGAGATAAATGTGCGCGCTTGTCTTGAAGTTAATTCGATGGATTAGATTGATATATAATTACGTCTTTGAGTATCATTTTTTATATAATTTTCGTTTTTTTATTTTTTATTTTTACTTTTTTTTTTTAATAAATATCACGTTGGCAATACGAGTCACCTGCACACGCGGGATATATGTTTCAAACGCGCAATCAACCGAATATATACTCAAACGATATAGCTATATATAGAAGTATACTTACATACACACACATAAGCTTGAACGTAAAAGTCGCGAATGAGGTCGTAAGCGGCGCCAAGTCGTACGAAACCTTAATTCCAGGCCGGTTTTATAACTTGCAGCAGCAGTTCTATCTCTCCTATATATATATTGCTGGCAAAGTTTGTTCGATTTTCTTCTTGGCCTCTCCTTCTCTCTCACTCACTCACTCACTTACACTTCTTGGTTGTTCTTGATGGTGTGTATATATATGTTTTCGGACTTGCAATAGTCATTTCAATATATTGTAGTAGTCAATTACAGGTGAAACTTTGGGCTTTATCTAACGTAAAGGTATACCTACGACTTGTTTATCTGATTTTGCTATGTTTATAATGCTATTTGAAATATTGGGATGGGTTAAGAAACTTGGCTCGTTTTGGTTGTTGGAAGTTTAAGTTGCTGTTTAAATTGAGATAAGTGGACAAATATGTTTTAATCCAATTAAACTCTGATATTTTTTATTTGTTTCTAAGATCTTTTTTTATTTTATGATGAAAATTATTTTTATGTATTGTTAAAATTTTTATGTGAATAGTAATGTAGCTATAGTGCGATTATAATTATGATTTATTATTATGAAATAAAATTGAGAATAAAAGGAAAATATACGCGAAAAATTAAAAGCCATTCTATCCCATAAAAAAATGCATTAGCTTAATTTATTATTTACATGTACTTTCAGATTTTTTAAAAAGACAACCAGCTTTTACGTTGATGTAACTCAGTAATTCATAAAACTTGGTAATTCATATAAGTGCTCTGAAATCTTTTTTTTTTTTTAGCTTGGATTTAAGCACTGTATTTTTTACACGTCTACGCTACTAAAACTAATACACATAGAGCTTCAGTATAATATATTTTATGCTACAAGCTATTTGTAAAATGCGAAATTACGTTCGTATATTTCTAAGTTGTCAACCGCATATATTAGGCTATAAATAGAAAAAAAAAATTCAATTCATTAGTTTCTTTTTTTTTTACTCATAAAATTTTATGAATACGTAAATTCAATTTTCTTCAAGTATATTAAAGTTCCAAGAAAGAAAAAAAACTATTAATATAATTTTTGTTTTCTTCAATTTATTGCTGTTGTGAGAAATTGCTAATATATCAATAAAACAATAACAGTAGTTTGAAAACAGATATAGTAACAGATGTTAAAGTTAGTTTTGCTAAGGATAACATTGCCAATGACTAGATGACTCTATACTGTCCCTGGCGAGCAAGTTGTCAAAAAAGTTTATTTCGAAACTAAGAACGCGCGACACATTTCAATCGATATTTTGTCCAATATCCTACAGATTATAAGAAATTTCATTTTTTTTAAGATGACATAAGACGCAGTATATTCAAATAATTATTAACAAATATAAAATATTTTTTATTTTACTTACAGAAATTATAATATAAACAAATATAAAATTAAATTCTAAACAGCATCAAACATTAAAAAACTCATTCAATAAAAAAGAATAATATTCAAAGAACAAATACCAACGTAAATCAATCAATGCAAATATATACATCCAATAACACACAACAATCAAAATCCAGTAAGAAATCAAAAGTTATCATAACGTTCCATTATCGGCCGAATAAGGTGTAATAGTAGTGGGCGCATGTGGCGTAAGTTCTCTCTCTCGCTCTCATACGAGGCGCTGGTGGCGGCGCTGCGCACGAGTTTAGCCGGCACCAGCGGTCATACCCGGCAGTTTGAATCCGGCTGCCGGCTCGTTCGTATCGACCCTATCTATACATATATACCTATATATACATACTCTCTCCGGTGTGAGTTTGTCTTCATCATATCGTATGTTATATTCGTTATCATTATCGTTACGTTATCTCGCGCGCGTGGTTATTAACTGCATGGCTATCGTGGACCTGCAATTCGGAAGTACAAACAGGTAAATCGAACGAGTGAGTTGAAAAGATGTGCTGTTAAAGCAAGCTGTAACGAAAGTTAGTCGTCGCGAAGTGTATGTGTGTGTGATATTAACCGACACCTGTGCAACATCAGTGCGAGTGTGTACACTCATCAGAGCGTTTTGTGTGGTGTGAAGTATATAATAGTGAACTGCTGCTGCTGCTGAGGAGGAGTATTAGGTGTTAGAGTACGACTTGAGGAGGCCGAGCCTCCTTGGGGCTACGGCAACATGAAGATCGAGTATCCGTGTCGTGTCGAGGGCTGGCTCAATGTCTGTGGTAAGTTGATTTTTTCATATTTGAAAATTCTTTTGGCTTTGTTAAAGCTTCTGTGAAATACATAGCGGTTTTTGCTCCGAAAAACATTTTTTTCTCGTTAACGGAATTCGAACGTATATATTTGAAGTATGAAGAAGGAGGAGGAGGAGGAGGAGGAGTAGTGCTCAGCGGTACACTTGTTACCTATCGGACGAATTTTTGAATGAATTTGAGTGTTCGAAAGGCATTCCGTTGGTCGGTAGAAGAAGACGTGTATGTGTGTAGGTAAAAATTGAATTTTTTTAGCTGTTTGCTATATGTCTCGAATACTGGAATTTGGCGCTTGAGTATTTGTAAACAAAGATATAGACTCGCAATACTGAGGCTTTTACTGTGTTGATTATACATTTTTTTTCGATATTTATATTTTGGAGCATCTTCTCTTGGCAACATTCGCAATTTTTTTTGGAGTCGCGAGTATTTTTTCTGATTATTACGTAAAATTTTGTTGAAAATTAGGCTGTATAATATATACGAGTTTGTGTTTATTTACATTTCGAGAAATTTTAACCTGCTTGAGTTTACGTTTAATTCTTCGAAATATTTTCTCACACACCTTATTTAAAATAATCTGTTTTTAATTTATTATAATACTCTTATAAGCATTCCAGCATATTAAAATCACATATAATATAGAGATTATCGAAACGATCACATAATAATCCCCAGCTCTCGATTAAATCTAGTTTATATATACGTATAGTTACGAAATCGTACTTCTATATTAAATCACGTCGCAATGAATTATATCTCTACACAATTACCTAACCGTCAAAAAGTTTACCTTCTATCTATATCACTTGATATACCTACCTACTGCATCACCAACAACTAAGCCCTCCTCCGTCTCTTTTTAAACGTACACGCAACTCTTTCTCTCTCCCTGATATTACAAAGTTTTTCTTTTGATAATCGAAAAAAAAAGAAAAAATATTTCATACTCAATTTTTCTGAGTGTCACGTTTCACGGAAGCAAAGTTAAACGAAGCACATAACTTCTGTCGCACATTACGTAAACCAAAAAATAAAAAAAAAAAAAATAAAAAAATAATAAAAGGAAACCGAAGTTCAAGTTTTCCGCGGAGAGGATAACGAACTCTCTGCTCTTCTTTTTTTTCTCTCTCTTCCTCTTATATTTGCGCACGCGCGAATCAAGCTGCTTTGCAATTGCAACTGCATGATGATGACGACTAATGTACATATACGAGCGAGGTCGCCGACACTTGCATACCCGCGTAAACAATGCAGCTATATGCAAATTAATGCATCTTTTATCATATTGAACTGATTTTACTGCAGTATAACTCTACAGCTGCTTTTTTTTTTATATACTCGTAAAAATTTTAATATATCTCAAATAATATTATATCAAATCCACACTTTCTTACGTATCATTCTCAACTTTGTATATAGGAGTCTAACAACAATCACGAAGAATGAGTTTAATCAAGAAGCTTATAATTATCCCAAGCGAATAGAGTATACGCGCATGCATGCATATACATGCATGCAGTCAAAAGACCATCGATCAATCGCTTCCCGCAAGCTTCTTTTTCCCCTCTTCTTTCTTTCTTTCTTTCTTTCTCTCTTTCTTTTTTTCACTTGCGTCTCGACGCTTTAACCCAGTTCCTTTTAAAAATAACCATCGAGGCGCGCGCTCCGTCGACGTCAACAATCGGAGTCCCGTATTTTTAGAATCAACCTCACTCACTCTCTCTCTCATCTCTTTCTCCCCACTATACATTTCATCGTCCTCAACCCGTTCTCTCGCATATTACACACACATATATAAAATGCTGAGTCGATGAGAGCAGAGACACGCTCGAATGGAATTCCTTCACGCGACACTCTATAGATAGACTTGTAACAGCATCGACTACCGCTCTTACTCGAACATAATAAGTAATCGTCCATGTGCGTCATATGTAGTCCTTGCTTTAGAAAAAACATCAAGGGAGAATCCTTGATTTTGTCGTGGGAGTATACGCACGTCTGCTTACACTTGCTTTGATAGGAAAAAAAAAAATGATTGATGGAGCAACGACTATTCCCTTTCTATAAGGGACGAAATTTTCCTTCCCTCTTCCCCTTCCTGCAGCCTATAAGCTTGCAAAATAGACGCAGGCTTTCTTAGAAAGTCTTGATGTTGTCAGGTTTTAGATAGCACACGTGTCTGACTATGTACGTGTATACCTGGTCCCCCCTTTCAGCGAATTTTCCTCGTACAAGCAAGCACCTCACTATACGCTGGAATTCGTTTTCGCGTTATTCGGGGCACGTGCACACACGCGAGAGAGCCTCGTCTTATATATATTCATATACACATCGCTTGAGGTGGAATTGTCGAAACTTTCTCCGTGTACTACTTTAAGTCAAGATCCGAGAGTGTCGATGTGTGTAAGTATTTTCATGTTTAAAAGTTTTCAAGTTGCGAGTCATGTATATAGGTGTATATACATTGAACTCTTCTTGTTCAATTGCTGAGAGACGCGAATTATTATTTGTGACTGTACATACCTGGTTCTGAAATGATGTTGAATTAAGCATCGTTAACGACTCGAGTCTCTCTCTCTCTCTTACACCCACCCACTTTTTAATCCGTACACAAGTTAAAAAAAAAAAGAAGAAAAAAAACACAGAAGATGCAATTATCGTGTTCGCAAAACGTCGGTGCACTGTCAGTCTCGAGAAGTCGAAAAATACCAGCACGTATATTATAAGATATTATAAGGTGGGCGTGGGTCTTACGTCTCACCCGTCAGTTTACTCATACTACAAACCGATCTTTTTAAAAACTTGTGCATAGCAGAAGAACAACAGTCACTTTAGATCCCTATATAGTATAGGTACACGTATGTGTGCGACGACGCGCGACATGTACTACACAGAAAAACCTGCCGGCTGTGCGAGTTAGAGAGACAGTATATATATACAGAAAAGTTGAGATGCGGAAGGAGGAGGTGGTACCTTTTTGGTCACATCGCTAAATGTATGTATGTATATGCCATCAGACTGAACTTAAGTAGTACTATGTGGCCTACTGCTAAAAGACGACAGATGGGCCTAACGAGTGAGAAAGAGACTTGACGCTGTTTACGCCTCAGTGCTTATATATACTTGTATAAGGTCTGTCGTTTCTTGCTCGTTTCCGCGACGGCTGTTCTTTTTCGTTGTCGATTTCCAAGTGAGGTCTGCTGTTTCTTGAAATTTTAGGTTCTTGGATTAGTATAAGACTAAGTTTTCATTTTTTTTTTTCTAAATTAATTGAGCGAACTCAATTAGAAAATGAAGAGTTTATCAGACTTACTCTGCATATAAAATTTAATAAATCATTATATTTCCAGATTTACCCTAAAAAATATAATAACCTTGGCATATCTCAGAAACACTGAGCAAATTAGCTCCTCGTAAAATTTATAAATAAGATATTAAGCTCGAAATATTTCCCGTGAAATCTCGGTCAAATTCTCGAGTTTGCGCGACGAGTGTTACATGCCAGCTTCATTCGCGTTAATTAAACTCGAACGTTTATAGGTACACAACCAAGATTTCGCTGCTTATATTTTAAAATTAAATGATAATAATTTTACTGGAATTGTCAATGCTTATTTTTTTTGTTAACTCGTCGATCGTTATAATTATGCAACAAAAGATCCTTAATTGATTGCATAAATCTGCATCGCTAGTAAGTTCATTATACTTGTACATGCGAGAGTTTCGTCCTGTATGCATGAGAATTTCTTTCTTCGTTAATGATGATGTATAGCGAGAGATCGATTTAACTACGATAACTTTCTTTTGATTTTATTTTTTTTTTTTGATCGATTAATTTTTTTTATTACCAATATTAAGGTGAGAAATTTAATTTTAAATACATTATTAAATTTTTGTAATTGATTTCAATTTATTTAATATCTAGATGAAATACTGGTTAAAATTGAAAAAAATTTGAATAATATGTGTAATGTTATAAGATCGATTATTTCAATATAAATACGAAAAAGAGTATATATTTCAAAATTATTTATTCACTCTGATAAATATGCATTATTACAAATTATAAGAATAAAAATGAAATCTTGTAGGTTTAAAGTTAATTATAAAGTAGAAAATGTTCATCTCCTTTCTTCAGCACAATTAAGAAACTATGCATATACAATAAACCCCAAGAGACTTCTTATCCTTCTAAAATACAAAGCAAAAAAATTTTTTCAAGTCGAAGGGAAAAAAAGATCAGACTAAAAAGATTTCTTAGAGTGTTACGTGATAAAAGGACGGTTATCATTTCCAGAACACCACGTGCATTCATTGAACGAGTGAACCTTTAGCTTGAGGGTAAAATATAAGACAAGGGAACTACTTTACATCGAAATGAAAAAGTTCTCTCGCGATCTCAATTGCAAAGACAAGCTATCCTTTTTTTTTCTTCTTCTTCTTATTCTCTTTTGCTTTAGTAACTTACTTTGCTTGGTAAAATTCACCAAAGATTAAACGACATCGTTAGGTGTCTTCGTGACGTTGGGTAATTGTGTCGACTTATTTCCATGTCTACAATTGGAATTAAATAAACAAATTAAATTTGCTTGCAGAAAAAGAAAAGAGGATTAGTTCTCAGATTAGATAGATGGGCATTTTATATGTAGATTAATCGTTTGATTGCAATTTGGCTAAAGCTTCAATTTTTAAATTAAAATCAACGATAACTATGCAATCAATTAAGTTCTGTATACAATAAAAATTATACGATTAATTGCAATATCAATTACATCATAACTTGTGACATTAAAATATTATTTGAGCTCTGTAAACACAGACTCTTCAGAGATCAAACAACAAAAAAAATAACAATTAGTTTTCATAGACGCTAATAAGTAAAGGGAATCGTCGTCGAGTCGAAAGCAAGATATTCGCATCAGTTCTCGCAATGCTCAAGTCAGTAGGGAGTACAAGTATACCATTAATGAACGTAGTCTTGTTGCATTACGCTTATTCGCCTTCTCTCTTTCCTTCTTGTATACTATAAGGCCCTCTTATTCGCTTCCTTCCATCTTCTTCTTCTTCTTCTTCTTCTTCTTCTCATTCACGTCTTCGATGCTCGCGTTCTTCTCTGTCGTTCTGTACATCCTCCGGTCTTTTTCGTGCTTGCAACCTTTGTCTTTCCACTTCCTTAAGCACTGTCGTCTCTCGTATATAGGAACTAAAGCCCAATGTCTGAGTAGCTTGAATCTCTCTAGAGAGAGAGAGAGTGTATCTGAGCATTTGCATCTTCGAAGATGTTCGTTTTGTATGGGTTGCTGTGTGCGTTCTATGGGTTACGTGTTAGAGTAGTTGGCGTTGCTGCTTGGTCGCGCGTATATTTACATTGAGGAGGCAGCAGCTACTTCGTGACTTGAGCAACGACATGGGCTTTTGAGAGATAAGTGATCTTATATACATGGATTCGTATGTGAGTGGAGTAGTAGTGTACTGTGAGATGTAAGGATCGTGTAATTAGAAGAAATTTAGGTTTTATGTTAGGCTGCTTTTTTTTAGAGAGATATAGTTTGTAAATATTTAAGATCAAGTGTAAGTTAAGTGATAATTAAAAAAAAAATTAATTAAATTAGATTTTTATTAATTTATATTAATTAACATTTACGTAAGATACATTTTTTAAAATTATTAAGTATGTGCATAACAACTTCAAATATTAAAATTTTATGAAATATTTTTAATATTCAAGATTTTATGTTAGTCGGCTAAATTTATGCAGTTTTCAACGTACCGTGTGTACTGATGTAAATTTAAAATTCTTGAAAAGGAAATTTTTTTATGTAAGATACAAGTAAAAAACATTAATATTAAATTAGATGCAGAAAATTAAAATTTTTAAATTAAAATTTATAAAATGACAAGTTGTCGTGTCTTGATATAAATATCTAAAATTTCAGCAAGCTTGCATCATCATTATCAAGTTTTTTTTCTCAACTAAATTTTCGAGTATTGCAATTACACTTCTTTCAACGTACAAGTAAATAAGTTATTAAAATGTTATTTTAAAATCAAAATTAAATAAAATTCAAATTTACATAAATTTTGTAAATTTTCAAATTCTAATATAAATTTACAAATATAATCCTATCAAACGAAAACAACGATATAAGCCTACTTTAATCTACATCCGAAAAATTTTTCCAAACTTTATAAATTGACATTCCATTCAAATGACAGACCAAGCCAAGCGCGTTAGATTAAAATTTCAACTTTTTATTTACGATATACTCCAATGGTCTTATTGTCTGACAATACTCTTCTCTTACCACACATACATGCACATGCTAAGCTCCATGACCATTAATTCTGGATAAACAACCAAGTAATACTGTATTGTAGCGTTGTACCAGTTGCAATGCCGTCTCTTTTCTTCAATTGCGTTGTAGGAGAATGGAGAAAGGGTACATTGCCGTGTGCATATTATATTTGCAACAAGGGAGTAGTCGGACGTTGTTTCGGTGAAGGTTTAAAAAAAAGAAATGTGTTTTGATCGATCGCCCTTACCTTTTACAGACGCGAGAATGTTATCAGGCTACGAGATCGAGAAAGTTATTTATAAAATAGGTTTGTGGAACTTGCGATAAAAGTTTTTATTTTATCTGTGTTACTTATGGTTATTTTTTATTGCAGAATTTGTTGAAATATAAAAAATGTTTATTTTTTTTTTTGTACGACTAAATTCAGTTAACGTTTATATCAGCTGATTCACGTACAATCTTTTTTTTTGTACACTCTATTCTTTTGCCAATTATATGCGAAAATAATGTTTTTATGTATAATAAAATATGTTGCTATCAAAAAAAAAGGATTTTATTTCTTTTTTCCAAAGATATTACTTTCTTGGATTTATTTTACTTTGTTAAAAAAAAAAATAGAGTAAAAAGATAGCAAAGATTCCTCGTGGGAATTTTTTGAGATTGGCATCCTCGTGTATCGTCTATTCGCTCAAAATATATATTATATCGCATGAATAAATCATGAAAATATTTACGTTATATTTTTTCGATCAATATTTACTTCCTTCTTGCTTTTAAATCATTATTATTTTTCAATTTTCAAAATATTAACAAGCTTATAAAAATAAATAATTAAAATATATTTTTTTAATTAAAAAAAAAAAAAAGAATTAATGAATTACCTGCCAAGAAAAAGAATTTAAAATTAAAATAAAAGTGTTATTAGATTGTAAAAAAAAGAGACTTTTGTTTCTCAGATGCGGAGACGACGAGAAGTTAACCCTCGTTACTTTAAATTCATTCGTTTTTTATCTTACTTTTATCAAACAGTTCTCTTTCTCCTCTACCTTCTTTCCAATCACCTTTTCTTCTTCCTCTTATACATTCGATCCCTTTGTAGCCTGGTACAGATAGATTGCATCGATTCGCAATGCCTCTTCACTCCGACACCCTGGGGTGGTCCAACCCGCAGGTTTTCTCCTTTGCGTTTGAAAAAAAAATCGTATAGAGAAAGATAGCAGTAGCTGTGCACGTTGAACTGCTATACGAAAAAAGGTTTTTGCTTTGATCTCTCGTTTTCTTCTCTCTTGACTCTTTCACGTAACATTCCTTGCGTTTGTCGCTCTCTATCTCTTGCTTGCTTACTTGCTACACACATACATATACCAGTATATGCTGCCTTTGTGCGTAGAAAGTACGCTGCATTAATGGTCGATGTTTTTTATCATCACGTATATATATACGTACAAAAACGTTGACTTATTTTTGTGAAAGTTGATCCTCGTGTTTTTTGCACTGATTAAATTGATTTTCTTTTTTTTTTTACTTTCGTTAGATTATTTTTTATTTCTGCAAAAAATTCTTTTGTTGATTGCTGGAATTATTCTGTTGGCTCTAAAAATAATCTCTCACCAATATCTACTAGAATAGCAATCAAAAGATTTCTTATATTCATTATCCTATAAAATAAAATAAATCTATAAAATTGATTTCTTAATTGAATTTTCATAAAATTTCAATTTATTAGTCTGCAACATAAGAAAGAAAATAAAACGAACGCTAAAATATCCTTTATTACAGATAAAAAAAGCTGATACTTTCGTCTCCAAACACGTATCACCCAACAACTAAAATTATAAAATAACTTCTTCCCTCATCATCAAATAAACATTAAAACATACAATATAAACGTATACAATATCAAAAGAGATACAGTTTTATTGATACCCAGGAAATCCAAGTCAATCTCAATACCCTACCGATCAGAGGCAGCTTCCGATTCTCAAATCAAAGCCACAACAGACGACAACGACACAGTAGACTCGTTCCGCTAACGTGATTTTATCACCTCTCCATATAACAACCCGTATACCTACTCGCATGTATACATACACACACCGTATCGAATCGTAATCGCGAGTAGCGCAGTATATACTCGTGTATACTCAACGAGATATCGTTGCGGTGGTGACCATAAAATTGTAATCGTAAAACGACCTCATCTCATCAGAGTCCTTTTGCTGACTTTTGTTTGAAAATATACAGTTGTACAATAACACGTGGATTTTTTTTTGTTTGATATAGCTGTTGACGAGTGCAAATCTTTTGCTTGTGCTAATCTTCATAACTGCGTAGTCGAGTATTTGATGTACTTTACAGCTGTTTGTTATTGTATGAAGCGGCTGTTGCAATAAGAAGATGAGGTGTATTTTGATTCTTCAAGATTCCATGAGTGTGAGTTTTACGATGGAAATCAAATTAATTGGGTAACTTACGTTGGTAATTGTAGATTTATAATGTAAATTGAATTTAATTTTGTTTAAATATGTGTTTAAAAAAATACTACTTACGTATTAACCAACGTTAGTATTTACGTTGATTTCTAATTTTAAATTCAAAATATTTTGATATTTTTACCAGGATAAAAACAAAAAAAAATTAGATTAACACTTGTAAATAGAGAATATATTCGACCTCACATTAAAATATCCCGTGCGCAATCATCAATTCTAAGGCAACAGCAGCTGTACAAACATATCTAAAGTAACAAACACACATTGGTATAAAATTTTTTTTTTTTATTGTGCGCAACGTCGTTGTACTTTGGAATAACGACATTGTCGATTGTACCGTAACCAATAAACTGTATAGCTTGCATGGATTTTTTTTTTTTCATCCAAAACGTGTACCTAGGTACATAGGTCCCCTCTCTCCCTTGTATTGGTATATATGTACGTTGATGGAGATCGAATTCGAATTTCAACGAGGTCGAGACTTGCGCTGGCTTTTTTTTTTTTTTTTTTTTTTTTTTTTTTTTTTTTTTTTTTTTTTTTTTTTTTTTTTTTTTGTTTTTTTTTTTTTTTTTTTGTGTTGGGGGGGGCTGGCGCTTTTTTTTTTTTTTTTTTTTTTTTTTTTTTTAATAGCTTGCGCTTGGTGATTTACGACGAGATAGAGTGATTCGAGCTTTTTTTTTTTTATTTTCACCTGACTTTTACCCCCTTTTCTTTTCCGAGCCGACAATTTATCGGAGCAATAAAGTCCGTGCGGAGGAAGCGAGGCAGTAAATATTGTATTCTGATATTCCGAAGCTATATATACACGTGCATATACTCGTTGATATGTATAATGCTTTGTTTTGTTTTTAGTTATTTAAAAAAAAAAATTGTTCGTTAAAGGTATATCTTGAGCTTGTCGATTAAAATTATTGGTAACGCGTGATCAAAATTTCATATCTTCGGATGTTCATTTCTGAATATTAAAAAAATAAAAATGTAATATACAACTATAGCAGTAATTTTTCTGTATACTAATGTATTTTGTGCTCTCGGTTTAATCTTTCACTACGAGAGATAATATAAAAACGTAATTTGTAAGCATTCGTTGTAAATCGTTTAAATTACAACGGTAAATAAAAATAATATCAACTTTATTACTATATATAACCACTTCTCTCTATATACTCTCATCTTGGCTTGTGCTTTTTCTTAATCGCGTACTTTCCAGAGCAGCAATACCAACCATTAAAGTATAGCTTATTAAATGCGCTTTCTCACAAGATTGACCTTCTCGTGACTCTCTAGTTGGTGTCTTGTTTATAAGTATGTTGTAAAAGTATGAAGGACAATTTTTTTTTTTTGTTATCTAGATTCGATGGTGAAAACTATTACGGATGTATTCACGATGTTGGATATAGTGAAACTGTAACTTTCTAGGCGTGATTTGGTCTTTCTTTAAAAAATGCTCTATTGCTTTATGATCAAGTTTCTGATAATAATATTGTCTTCCGATTTGAGTTAAGCTTGATTGATATTGTTTTTTTTTTCAATTTGAATGGAATAACGAAGAAATTGTAAAAAAATACAAGCTATAGTAATTACAACCCAATTTTTCACTACAATTTCCAATAGGTATCATAAAAAAGCAATATCTTTATTATACGAAATACCGATGCTATGTATTAAAACTGAATTAATAACGCAACCGAACGCGCTGCTGGCGCACCATAATCAGTAGCTTATAATCTGAGCAAACAACTCATTTTACCGAGTTATTCGAGTAACCCTTCCGGGTGTATACAATAAGACGTTAGCATGAAAACATTTCATTAAAGACCAGAGAGCAGGTAATAGTGTACCTTTTTGTTTTTGCTTCCTCTTTCTCTCTTTTGGTCCAGCTGCGAAGTAAATCATCCGGGGCGCGAGAGCAATAAACTTGGATATTGTGAAATTCAGATGCTGAAATAGAATTTTGCTTGGAGTACCTATTGGTCTATTGATATTCAATCCGGTGTATGTATTTGTAAATGTATTTTTTTTTGCGCGATATCTGAAAAAAAATGTTACAATTGTTAATTGGTAAGATTATAATAAAAAAAAAATATGTTTGATATCGATGATTACAATAGAATGACGATGCTGAAGGTTATTTTTAGATTTGAAAAATTAATTGATCGTGGTTAGGTATTTTTTATGTTGGGGTATCTAATATAAATTAAGATAAGAAATCATAAATTTAATAGATATAAATGTGTAATTTATTGCTGGTATTAATATGATTTTTTTTTACTGTGCTCAATCATATACATTACATTAATTTGAAATTTTTTATAGTTTTATCGTAACGGATTGTTAGGAACAAGTTGTTTTTGTGCCATGCAAATATTACTTTTCTGCGCAATTACTAAAAGTAAATTATAGATCTTTATAATTAAAGAAGTTACAAGGACTTAATAATAGATTTTACTATAGTGCATTTTTATCTATATTTTTCAAACCATAAATGCAATTTGCCTGAAAAAATGAAATAAATAAAAATATGCTACGTAATTTTCAGTTTTTATTGCGCTCCAAAAAATATTTATGAGCCATAACGAGCACAAATTTATTTTCTTAACAAGAAAACGTAGTGAATAACTTTAACCTTATCGCTATATTACATATATACATTAAAGTCATCTTGGCTATATACAAGTATACACACAATTTCATAATTATGTAGTCTGATAATAAATATAAAAATAAATAAAAATTGTCTGGAGTATTAAGAACACCACTAAAAAAAAAAAAACAGAAATGTAGAAACGTATACATAACATTTACTAGATTCGTATTTCAGGCAAACTTTAAGCGCCCCAAATAAAAATAATTCCTCAGCAGTATTTGTTTGAAATATATCCGATTTATTTTTTTCGACCGCAGAGAGGCGCCAAAGAGGTCGAGTATGACCGGACACCCATCGTCTCGCGTATTTTCCTTTATACTTGTTTTTTTTCTTTCGTTTTATTAATGTATATATGTAAAGCTCTGGAGGATTGTAAGAGAAAGAAAGAGAGAAAGATTCTCTGACGTTTCACGTCATTTGCGTCTCAACACCGGAAGACATTCATTCATTCTGTCTTCAGTTTGTTGACTGCTGGCGCCTTAAAGTATATATATCTTATTCAATCCTTTTACAGCTCGATACTTTTCAATGTCAGCACTGTAAGCTTTATTATTCATTTTAACTTGCTTACAATATTTATAAAAAGATTCATTCATTTATTACTCATTTACCGCAAACATTTATAAAATTAATCTAAAATATTTTCTCCAGTAATACTCAACACATATAAACCATAGTCTAAAATTAAATTTACCACTCATCGACACATGGTACATACATGCTCTCGTACGCCCAACTTTAAAAAATTAATTATCACTTAGTAGACACACGCTTATCCCACGTGGTGCGACGCGCGATCTAATTTACATCTCCCGCGCCCAGCCAAAGTATAAGAACACTTCCCTCCCCTCATCCGTCCTCTCTTTCTCACTCACTCAGTCCCTGAGCTATGTGTCGCCTGGCAATAAATAAAGTTGCAAGTCCCAGGAGGAAGGGAGGAAGAGGAAGCTGGAATGAGGATAGCGTATACGCGCGTAAAGTACCGCGACGTCGAACGAAACCGCGTAGCAATATCCCGCGGGGGCCAAGCCCGTAGCAGCAGCAGCAGCTCTTCTCCCATTGTTCGCCCAGCAACTTTTAATGAATCGAGCTTCCCCTCCCCCCTCTTTTCTCTCCCTTCCTATATATACTCGCTCGAGTTCGTCGCCACTGTGGTAAATATAGAACTCTGATATGCGCGAGCTACTGCTTCCTTTACTCTTGCGCCTTAAGGTGCCTCCTTCCTTCCTTCCTTCCTGTCCCTACCGAAAACTTCGATTTAATTATGATGACGATGTAGAAGAGGAGTAGGAGGAAGGTGGTATGTTATTCGCGACTTTGAAACTAATTTGCGCGAGAGACCTGCTCTGTAACTAGCTGTTGATT
The DNA here is from genome assembly GCA_030522805.1 of Leptomastidea abnormis. Lineage (NCBI taxonomy): Eukaryota > Metazoa > Arthropoda > Insecta > Hymenoptera > Encyrtidae > Leptomastidea > Leptomastidea abnormis. Next base: position 40,970 of record JAPYZE010000297.1, read on the forward strand.
TTTTTTTACTTTGAAGTTTCGCGGCTGTTATTGGGAGTTTTTTTAAGATGTGAGATGGTGATTAAATTTGTTCTTTGAAAGTTAAAAATTAAAAAAAAAAAATTAAAACTGAATTGGAAAAAAAGGACTTGTGTAAACAGAATAATTTTTCTTTTTCATTTGTATGAGTCAGTTGATTTCTTGGAGTTTATCTTGAGCTGTGTTAAGAAAGTAACTTTTTTAACAAAGTTTGTAAAGAACATTGAGAATTGCGAGAAAATTTTTCAAATGAAGTAACGTACCGTTACTACTTGTACATTTATATTTTTATTCATTTTTTTTTTTTTAATTAGGAAAGATATAAAATGAAATAAACAGATATCGTAATAAAAAGCAGACATTTTCGTGTAAGTTTTAACTAATTATATAATAAAAACAAATTATTCTCACTAACGCAATGTCACAATGACCTACTTAATTAAAACAAAAATATAATTTTGAGTGTTTTATTTTTATTTATAAAATATGTGCCATTCAGTGTGCTTACTCTTACGGTCTCAGAAATGTTATTGTGAAAAAAAAAGACATTATCCAAATGAGAGATTCTTAAAAAAAAAACATCCAAATATTTTAATGAGTCTTGAACAGCGACTTACTTTCAATGCGCGAGACGTATAATTGCTGTTGCAGTATAATTGTCGTTAATTTTACGCCTGCTTTAATTCGCATTATTTCTACTTTCGCTTCCTTTATCGTCACCTTCTTTTTTCACACCTTATAATAATTTTAATTTCAACCAAAAGAAATAAAAATTAAATATACTTTCTTGAATAAAACCAAAATTTATCCAAAAATCCAACCCTACCAAAAAAAAAATAAACTAACTCAATCTAAGAATTGCTTAAAATCGTTTACCCTTACCAAACATACCTCCAAAAAAAAAAAGTAAAGGTGTGCAAACGCGTAGTACCGGCAAATTGCATCATCGTACACGCGTATATATCTCTAGACACTCTCTCTCTCACTAGAGAGCTGCTGCTGTTGCTGCCGACTCGTTCCGTTAAACTATTCATGGAGAGCATAGAGCCATAGAGTTGACTATACGAGTCCTGAATACGAGATGATGGCCATGCACGAACGAACGAATGAATGCAAAGCTCTATGAAAACAAACCTTATTCAAAACGACGACGTTTTGCGTGTCCTGGTAGCGGACACTATCTCTCAAGTTCTCTATTCTCGTATGTTAATTGCTTCTGGTTGCAAAACGTTACTGGATTTTTTGGTAGTTTTAAAGCTGTGTGGATATTTTATTGTCTTATTCTGAATTTTATTTTCAAAATACAAATAAAATATTTTTGTCCAATTTTTATACTTTTAACTAGATTTCTCTGAAACTTTTTAATTCACAATTTAAATCAGTGCAAGTGAAAGGAAAAAATTCCAATTTCCTTGATTTTATGTAGTAACATACACGAGGTGTATAGTTACTCTAATTCGCACTTGTTTACCTTGCAATATATGCGTATCACAAGTCGTTACATTCTTAAAAATCATACATATCGAACTTAGAAATAGGCTAAGCCCAACTAATTTTTCGTTTTGTCCAAACGACACATTTTTCTCTTTGAGAACCCATAAGCTAAGGAACAAGCTTTGCAGTTAAGCCCATATACCATACATGGCATTTGAAAACAACAACAACAACAACAACTAAAGTAACAGCAGCAACAGCAACAACAACAACAACGCAAGCTTACGTTCTTCCGCGTACACTCGCGGATATAACGGTGGACGTCGGGATAATCCGATATGTTTTACGAGGGCACGATAGCTACACTACTTGACCACCCTATATGTATATATACACCAAGCATGCACTTCCTGCTGTCTCGTGGTGTTGCATGGAATGCGAATGTACAGTATAGGTTCCGCTGTACCTTGGAACCAATGAGCTGCTCCTTGCTCAGGAAGTGTCGAGGTTAAATTTTTTTTCCGTTTTTTGCGTTACTCTCCTTGCTTTTTTTCTGCTTTTACGTGTTTGGAACTTGGGTGAATTTTCGAACTGATACGTGGTTGATCTTGTGTGTTTGCGGATGGAGTAACGTTTTTCAAAGACATGGATGACGGTTAGATCATCTTTTTTGTGTTTATTTCTTTGCCTGAGGTTGTTCTTGAAGAAGTTCTTAATAGCAGAATTTTGATTAATTGCGTTTTTGATTTCAAAATCATTAGTTATTTATTTCAAACCACTTATAAGTATAAATAAACCTTCTATTAATATTTTTCAATTAATTTCTATATTATTCTTTTTTTTTTTCATTACATAATAATATTATTAACTTTTTTCCACCTCTCGTATAATGACTTCGTATATATTACCTTCTTTTTTTTAAGAACATGAAAAAATTTTAAGATTTTTTTAAAGTACTTTCTCACTTGAAATATATATTCCACAATCTTTTTCACAGTATAATAATTCGTACGAGCCCATTAAAAAATTGCAAATAAAGAAATCTCCATTTTTTCCATCCCAACTTCGAAATACACCTTTAGCAATTCCATTTTAAGACTCAAATGTAGAATTTTACTCAAAGCTTTCGACTTTCACCTTATAAAGCAGCAGCAGCAAACTCTTCATATTCATAAAGCTTGAAAAAAAAAGAAAAAAAATTCAAGACGCAGGCTACTGGGCGTACTGTTAAGAATAAAAAAAAATTTGAAGTCCTCCCATTATTCGTCTTAACCCGATTACGTCGTGATCTAGTTTACGGTCATTCGACTCTCCACTGCAAAAACTGTTCGAGAGACACCCATTGCATCTACAGTTGTGTGCTGTGCTACAAGAAACGAGCCTCCAAAAATAGAGAAGTATACTGCACTAGCGATGTTACGTCTCGATACTTGGTATATAATGGAAAAAGAGGGTAGCAAAGTTGGCACAGCGTTCGATTCATTCTCGACTATATCCAGAATTTAACTTGTTCTATCTATAAACTATAGCAGCAGCAATTATTCCTTAATTTACAAAGATGCGCGAAAGAAGAAGAAGAAGACCCATGTTACCCAGCTCGTCCTAGACCTTGGGCTTGATCTTCCTGCTCTATGCTAATAAGTCCTCCCTATCTCTCTCTCTCTCTTAGTTTGCCCACTCTCTTATGCTCTCTTCTCTCGGACGGTCGTTTTTCTGTTCGTTTATACACATCTCTCTTTCTCTCTCTGCGTGCCCAGGTTTGTAAATGTGATTCGCTTGACTCCTCCTATCTACCTACCTAATATTTTTTTCTCTTCTTTTTGATGGAGGCGACCCCTTTGGGTACAAAAAGCGTGTCGAAGAGAAAGTTATCGGGCTCTGGCGCTCTTATGGGTGTGTGTGCAGGGCAAGCTCGTTAGTATGGAGATTTTATCTCGGCGATATTGATTGAGAGCTTTGAGAATTTAATGAACTCATAAATGAACGCTTATAAACGATCGTTTTTCGATTCGAGGAGGTATGAAGAATCAATTGATCTGAGTTTATTGCTTTTTTTATATAGAAAAGAAATGAATGGATAAAAAATATGTTATTTCTTGTATATATGAGTATATTAAATTTAAAGCTGAATCTAAATCTGTCATCGAAATATTTTCAAACTGAAATTGTGCAAGCGTAACTTGTTGATAAAAAAAAAAAAAAAAAAAAAAAAAAAGAAACGACATACGGTGTGTGACGTGAAAATCGTAAATGGAGAACGTGCGACTTGAAATAAGTAGTGCATAAATCTCGATTACTCATGTGTTTGCGCGAATGACTATTGGAGAAGAGAAGGAGAAGAAGGAGGGAAAAAGGATAGTAAAACGGTAGTGTAGGGAAAATACTACGTACACCCGATATTATGTCACCCGAGTGCTCGTGATTTCCGAGGTCAACGTGATTGCATATACGTGCAATGCGATTTATTTTCATTCTTTTTTTTTTTATCTTAAGACAAGTTTGAAATAAATATTGTTTTTTTGGATTTACAACGGTGCAAGATTTTGGTTTTATTTTTTATTTTTGATACTAACGATGTTCGATGGTGTAGTATAAACTGGTTTAGTAAATCTTGGCATTCAATATTTTGAATAGGTATATGATCGGCTATGAAATAGTACATCTTTGGTAGCTGCGTCAATATTACGTAACGAATCATAATTTACTTATATAAGAAAAATGGTTCAAATGCTATTATTAAAAATTTATTTATAAAATTAATGTTAATTTAATGATTATTTTCAAATGTATAAAAAATTTATAATATAATTTTTGACCTTATATATTATTAAATGATTTAATTAATTTTATTACTATTTTCCTTTCAGGTAAGTTTCAATGATTATTCAAATTTAACTCTCATCATGGTATCCAAATTGGTATGTAAATAAATTTTTCAATAACATCAGATAAAAATATATAAAGTTGAAATATCAACACAAATGTAAATGTAAAAATTAAAATCGTGTTTTCTTCGTCGAAAGCCCCTTTGCAAAGCTTAAGCTGTTATATTATACGATGAGACGTCTCGTCGAGATATCTCGTTAACCCCTTGGGTAATTCTACTGTGTATATGGAGATTTCTGTGTCGAGCTTTTTTACAGATTAATAAAGAACGCTATTTATACCTTTTTTTTTAGTAAAAAGTTTAATTATTTTTAATAAAATCAATCGCATAAAATCTATTTGTTTAGATATGAACTTTGACGATTTTTGAAATCTTTTTTTGAAATATGAGTATCATCTTTGAAATATATTCAGCTTTCAGCTTGACGCGGAAGCTTCGCTATACTTACACATACATTTTTTTTTTCTTTTTTTCTCTTTCACTCTACGACCGCTCCAAGGAAGTCTTCAGCTTAACAGCTAGGCGGTTTTATTTTTATTTTCCTTTTTTTTTTATGACGCGCTTCGCTCGATGGAGCAGCGCGTCTATCATGCGAAGAACATCTACGATACTTGCACGTGCGCAGGTGCACTACAGGTACCTTACTCTCTCTCTCTTTCTCTCTCTCCTTTAGTGAACGGAATGCCTGATCGATTAATGGAAAAATTATTTTTTTATTCTTCCTCTTGCCTGTTTTTCCGAAGCTAAAGCTTGAGATAGAAGTTATTTTTATAACTATTTTATGGTCTACGTTTTTGGTTATTATCGAGTTCAAAAAATTTTATAAAAATTTCTTAGTACTTTATAAAAATCCACCAAAGAAAATAAGAATCTAATTTTGTTAATTACAGTACATATAATTATGATTCAAATCTTTGTGACTAATAAATTAGATTAATTAAAACGTTATTATTAGATTAAAAATATGATTAAATAATATTAAATATTATAAAATATAATAATTTAACTCTACGTAAAAAATCTAGTTAAAAAATCTCAAATAATATATAAAAAAAGGAAGCCAATTAAATTTGATAAAATGACAATCCCATCAAGTTTTTCTTACGAGAATAAACCCCAAGAGCTGTGCGCACCTAATAGAACACAATAAAGCCAAGAAAACTTATCCAATATCCTTCCCTCGTCCATTATAAAAACCGAAAGTATAAAGGTCTTGGCTCCTTCGCGAAAAGTCAACGTAAAGAAACCGTCTAGATGAAAAGTACATAAGCCTAAGAAAGGAGAACCGAAAAAAAAGAACGTCAGAAAAAACCGAGAGTAGGAAAGAAAGAAAGAAAGATGCCTATGCAAGACGAAGAGAGAGAGAGAGAGAGAGAGAGAGAGAGAGAGAGAGAGTCACAAAAAGAAAAAGACAAGAGTATATAGTACGACGAAGTGAAGTTGTGGGGGGGGGGGGGGGCGGGGAAGGGAAGGAGAGAGCGGGGGGCGGGGCCGGGGGGGGGGCAACCAGCTCACTACCACCCCCCCTTTTCTCCTTGCAGCGAGAGCATCACGAAAATCCCTTCTAGGCTCTCTCTCTCTCACTCTTTTGCTCTAAAAGCTCAGCGTGTATATATAGTTGCTGCTGGTATATATACAAAGTCGCCGTTGGCGCTCGTTAAAGAGGTCCCGGGATAGATAAATGTTAATCCGATATATCTGACTCCCTCTAACGTTCGCTTCTCTATACCTCACTCTCTTTTTCTCTTTCTCTCTCTCTCTCTCTCGTGTATTCAGTTACTCTCGCTTCTCTCGTCCTTAATCCTGTACCGCGTGTACGTGTACTATATATACATTTTAGCCGCGAGGACGCGCATATCTTCAGAGAGAAAGAAAAAGAAAAAAAAAATGTAGGAAGAAGAACTGCGCGAGCTCTCGATTGACGTCGAAGAGATGCGCGCTTTACTTTCCTTATGGACTTACTTGTGCGCGCATGTATAAAACGAGAGAGAAGAGTGTATTTTAAAAGGAGAGCCGCGAGTTTATATGCTTGTATATGGTTATATAGTGACGAGAGCGAGAGCGTATACATAGGGTTATTTATATGGGATGTCTTGGGTGTAGATCGAGTAGAGAGAGTTGCGAAATTAATGGGGAACTGAGAGGCTGAGGTATGCGTATATATGTATGTGAATGTTACGTTTTTATGGAGTTTTTCGAAAAGGGAATTTATTTTTTTGAAATTCGAGTGATGTTCGTTTCAAAGTGTAGTTGTAGTTCATGTATTTTTTTATTTTTAAAATTAAAAAAAAAAATTATGTTTTTGATATGAAATGTGCTTGGTATTAAGAGTAAGGTACTAAGAATGACTATAGATTTTTAAGCAAATGCATTACAATAAAAAATATCAGATTATATTGATCTAATAAACCAAAGAAGGTCTATAAAAGCATAGATTAAAATTCAAGGTTGTGCTAGAGCGACATTAATCATGGATTATACTCAAATATCAAGGTCTTAAGCATCTTTGATTATCTTATTTTGCTATTTAAAAGCCTTTTATAAGCTTTTAAATTTTATTGTTATTGTAATAATTATTTTAAATATTTATGCATTTTATTTTTAAATTGTTTATATATTTATAAAAATTTACTTCTTTTAATGCAGTAGCTAACAGTTGAAAAAACAAAAAATAAAATATTACACAAGAAATATACTTGTTAAAAAAAAAAAATAATAATAAAAAATAAAAGAAATAAATCTTCAATGCCAAGTTTAATTTACTGCGCTCGAGATAAAAGATAATCTCTGCACACAAGTGTACATCGCGCACGTGGATATATTATATATAGGTTTGAGAGCGCAAAATTCGCCTCGTTAAATCTTTGGAATGTGTGTAAACTGAGCGATCTCGATTATTAGGGAGAGCCACGGAAATGTTCTGACTCGTCGATGAATCATACTTAAATAATATACGATATTGTAACACACTTTTGCTTTTATCAGTTGCCGAAGTGAAGGATTTGCAATAAACAAGTGCATGTAGGAATGTGAAGGCTTCTTCTTTTAAAATCTTCTTCTTATTCTTCATAAAGTATAAAATTATGTATTTTAGATAAATACAATTAAAATTATTGCTAATTTAATTAAAAATAATTTTAAGATAAAACTTATTTCTAATTATGTTAAAATAATTTAAAAAATGAATTAATCACATATACATGATCAATCCAAGCTCAATTTCCTTAACCCAAATTCCATTTAAATCTCCGCAAAATCCTCTTCCTTCTCCTCAAACTATACATATTGATAGACTTCCTCTCATTCTCCTAAGCTCATCTTCATCCCGCAGTGTGTCTACCACGTGTGTTGCGCAGTCGACTCAATTCTAAGCGATCCATCAAGAATGGGCGAATCTATATACAGATCCTTGCAATAAGCAGGCAAATGTGTTATGTGCTTGCAGTCGAGATATATACGAACAAGCATGCCTATATTCTCGAGTATAGCTCTATACGTGCGAATGCTGCTTACCAAGAAGGAATAGTATATAGGTAGTAGCAGTATCGGGTTTATAATGGGGAATGGGGGAGGACGCGTGCCGGATCTGAAATGCCAACGGAGGAGAGAAGCCAACGTGTGGCGCGTGGCTTGCTATATACATGCAGCTGATGAACGGACTCTGCTTGCAAGCTGACTAGATGCGGCTAAGAGAGAGAAGGGATCTTCGTCAAATTAATCGTGTAATTGCGCGCGAGAGAAGCGCGTGCTGCGGCTTTCTGTGTTGTCGAATTTCCTCCTTTCTCTCATTTCTTGATTGACTATATGTATGAGAGAGAGCTTGCAATGTTATTGCAAAGGTACGCCCAGCTTGACTGGAATTGGGTTGCGATTTGTGCTACTATTATTGCTGCATGCAAGCTCTAAGTGAAATGCTTTACTTTTTTCTTAGAAATTATTAGAATTTAGTTCAGCATAATATCATGAGACTTGATTAAAAAATAATTAACGAATCACAGTATTGCTTAAAAAAATTTTGACAGCACACTATTTAAAAATATAATTGTAGAAAGTTATCGAGCTTACAAAAGCTCTGTTGTTTTAAATAACTTATAAACTTTCTTCTCAATTATTCTTTCAATATTGAGCTTTTACTAACTGATGATCATCTGTATAAATACTTATCATCAACAGAAAGTGCATTGTCCGTTCATCGAGTAAACCACATTAATGCAAAAGGGTCGTGATCAGTAGTTGGACTCGCGCAAGCTCCACACACATCAAAGGCATACATACTGAATTTCTCTCTCCTAAGTCTTACTATATACGAGTCCATCACACTATACCGTATATATTAAGTCGCTCGTGTACATTCAATTAGAATATCGCTGTTGCATTAATATAACGCGTATATATAATAATATACATAACGCCTGTAGGCGTAGTAGAAGGGATATTGCCCTCACACGATGTGTGGCGCTGCTATATATACCAAGGCTCGGGAAAGGCGTGTTTCTATACTATATGACGCAATATTGCTGTGGGAGTATGTAGTCTGGATATAGGTATATACATATATACCGCGAATCCGCACCTTTATCATAAGCGCCGCGATGATGATGATGATGCGGTTTACATTGGAATTGCTAATGTTTCATATAACTATATGGGATCAGAACGTGTATGGTATAAGTCATGCCGAGACTGTTTTATAATGTATGTATGTATATACCTATATATATAAGCATCACAGCAAACGGTTTATATGATTGTGGATTTATTATATTTGCATTTTTCTTTGTTATAGAATTGTAGCACAGGTAGGGCAATGCTACCTATAGGTATATATAGCGCGGGAACGGGAGCGCTTTGAGAAGGTATTCATTTGAAGAATATATGTTATTATATTAGATGTGATGTTTATAAAGGGTTGGGAGAAAAAAAAATTTGAATAGATTTTCTTGAGGTATAAGACGTAGGAACTACTGTATTTGTGTTAAGGAATTTAGAAATAAATGTTTTTATTTCTATATGGTTTATTTATTCTTATGTAATTAGTTTGGCTTGGAATTATTTTTTGCATTCATCATTATATTCATTCTACTAAAATACCACAGTAGAATGATAAAAAAATTTTGTTTTTGCAGAATAACAATTCCCATAAAATACGGATATTCATCCAAGCTCGAAAAAAAAGTCATATTTTTTTTATCATTCGTTTTCAAAATTTCATCTATATATACAGATATCAATCTCCAATCAAATAAAATCACATCAGAGTGAAGCTCGATCGATCTTTTTTTCTATGTTCAATTCGATCGAATGCACTTTAATCAAGACCAGCTTCAAAATAAATCAAACCCTATACTAGCGTACACACACAGACTAATGAAAAAGCTTCGAGTATCGAGAAATCGTATAGTAGATACGAAAGTTCAAATCGAGGTTGTTGTGGAATGGTGGTATGTTTAAGAGAAATCGTATAGTAACTCACGATAATTAGCGGTTATTAATATCTCGTTGTTGGGTTAGGTCGATTTCACACGCACAGGAAAATCGAGAACGCGATTTCTCAGTTTAACTGTTTGGTTACGGTGTGAGATCGTAATATTGATGACGTTACTTTGGTTTATTAAATAAAGTGGATGATGTTTTTTCTTTGAAATAACAAAAACTTCAAATTTAGTATTATCAACAATACTTTCATTTAAATAATACAAATAGTTAACAAGATTAAATAAGTGACTGAAATTCTCCATTACAATAGTACGTTTGTCCATTCGATAATACACACCAATAGATTTTCTAACAACTTTCTATTGTTTCATCGTGTAGGGCTTGGCAAAATCGTTAAAAAAGTTATAAACACAAAGGTACACGCAACTTATGTGCCATCGCGATAAAGTGATGGTAAATTAAAATTGATTCCAGCCGATAAAACTTTACTTGAATACGATACACACGAAGTACCTAAGAGTCGTTAACGCGCCACGAAGATTAAGTGAACCTTATAGGGGATACAAAGGAACACATTACAAAATTCATTGGAGAGTCTTTCAATTCTCTTTATATCGCCGAAGCATCTAATTTCTACTTTTAGTTATTCGCATTATATGTAGGCCAGCTATCATAGACTAGTATATATAGATGCGTGTGAATATTTAACACCCAGCTTTTTCCAGACCATTAAAAGCATACGATGAGATGTATCGAAACTTAGTGTTACTGGAAGACTATAAGAAGCTAAGAAAGAAAAAGGGAGAGGTCGATTTCAAAGTTTAAAAACGTCGTTTACTATATAGCCGGTTATCCAACCCCCCCTCTTATAGTACCAAGTTGGAAGAAGCAACTCCTGCCAGGAATAGCACACACTGCACAGAGAGACCATGGCTCAACAGACACTAAGCGTCGTTTATGCTCGATGGCTCTTGTCGGTGAACTTTCTTCTCCCACTCTCCCAATCCCCGGCTTCTTTTCTAGCTGTATAAGCAATGTTGTGCACCGGTAGTTTCAAAATTTGGACGAGGAAGTTTTAGCGATCAGTCCAATGTCTCTCTTATACTCTCTCTCTCTCTCTCTCTCTCTCTCTCTCTCTCTCTCTCTCTCTTGAGTGGTAACTTTTGAACTTGGCTTGTGTTTTGCTTTATGTTTTCTTTACAAGTAGCTTTAGTCTGGCTCGTAAGTCTTATAGCCTTTCGTTTTCCTTTCTGTAGTCCTATAGTTTCGACTGATGCTTTATCGTCCACTAGGACAAAATGGATTTTGGTGTCCGAATATTGTATAGAGAACGAGCGTTTGCTTTGTTTTATTGAAGATGAAGTAAGTTTCATTCTTTATTTTTCAATTATTTGCATTTGTTATTTCAGAAGTCAAAATACAATGCTAGAAAAGTAAATATCTTTTGAATAAACTTAAATTGAATATAAAAAAAATGTTCCTATATGAGGAAGAATAATATATTTTTACCAACGTTTGATATTGTTTTAAGCCTTAAGTGTTTCCATATTGTAACTCTATACACCCTAATGACTGGGAGACAATTTTTTTTTTTCAAGTAGACTGACGGTTATACAAACTTTTGACGATCGTGTCTTGCTTAATTATAGCATCAAAGTAACCAGCTAATAGCTTTTATAAAAGGAAAAAAATCCAAGACACCAATTTTAAACGTCGTTAAAACAATATTTTTTTTCACCTCTAATTAGTATCTTATAATCACATTTATAAGTCAATTAGTAGCGAAATTTTCAAGACAAGTTGCCATAACCGTTATGCTTCAAGCTCAAAAACAAAACGAAAATTTTCAAAGATCATTTTGTCTGATATTCCGCAACTGTTAACGATTGCCGTATCGATCTAAATTAACGATAATTATTATGGTTTAGAAGCTGTTAACGCAGCAAGTTTACTCGTTGTAGTTATCTCTATAGATAGGCTTGCGTTGTAATTGAGTGGGATAAATCTAGGGTCCTTTAAGAGTTTCTCTTCGAAATATATACATGTATATCTAGTGATCGAGCAAGTAAATGCAATTCCGCGATATCAGATTATAAAGCGCATCAGCGGTGTTTCAGCCGCAGTACTCCAACATCGCTAATTGCATTTGGCATGCGCAATTACGGTTTCAGACTACCCCCACCACGCAAACATTGCATTTTATGATGCATTTTTATTTTTTGTATTTTTTTCATTGTTAATTTTTTCTTCTTTTGATTCTGTATTAAGCTTACTGATTTTTCTTTGTAATTTATAAAAATTAGTTGTCTGGCTTTATTGAAAAATTTACAATATTTAAAGTAATTATTAAAAGTTCTCAGAACTGAATCGTTAAATTTACTAGTTTTATCAATTACCTAACTTTTGTAAGAAAAGTGATGAAAAAAAAAGAAACATATGGAGTGTTAATGATGTCTAGAGATAAAAAAGGAAACATCATGTCACTGAGAGGAAGAAAAAAAACGCCTAATGATTTCCTTAATTTTTTTCTGCAGTGTACAGAGCTTGTATAAAAAGATTCTATTTAGACACGCTACTGCGTGGGAATCGAATGTACAAATGATTAAAGTAGAAGTAAAAGATATGTTTTCATATCACGTCTGGCATAATGATTTTATCACTTTTCTTAGGTGTTTATTCCGTTTGATGGAATTTAAGACAATTGGGTAATTTTTTTTTTTATTTTACCAATATTGCTTAATGCTGTCTTTATTTAGAAGAATTGGAATTTTTAATGTAATAAAAATGATTAAAAAATTCTTTTCACTCGGTTAATTGGAACAAAGTGAGATTGATATATTGTTATACTAAAATAGTTTATAAAAATGCTAATTTTTAAATTGGTTTTGACTTGAACAAAGCTTCTATTGAATTTTTATTTTTGTTATAGCAAGATTCAATTTTTTCGTATTAATTATTAAAATCTTTTCTTAAATAATAATTATTTAAGTGACATCAAAATCTAAATGACAATATAAGTGTTTGCACCACCATATTGAGTTTCATGAATAATTTAGTGAAAAATATCTCCTTTTAGTAAAGGCTTTTCAAGTGTCAGAATAATAGATTTCTCACTAGCTTATCTTAGTATATAGTATATAAGCTGTGAGCTTCTTTGCCTCTGTCAAAGCCAGATATTTTTTAATAAGACGCCTAGCTTTTGAAGAAGCACAACAAAACTGCCTGCGAATCGTCGCCGACGCAATGGAGATTATCTCAAGGATCTCGCGCGTGGGTTGATGCTGCTGCAGACTCGACACTCGCTATACTCGTCCCTTTAATGTTTTTTTCTCTCATTGTCTCACGATTCGTTTTGTCAACCTTTTATATAGAAATGATGAATTACCTCTGTTTATTTATTTTTTTCGTAAAGTTAAGCGTGTAATTATTTAATAGAGTCAACGATGTGTGTGGTATCGCCATATGCGAATGTAATTCGCAATTATTTTTGGCAGTAATAATATCTTTACATTCAATATATTTTCTTATCTTCAAAAAAATTTTTTTTTTTATTTAAATAAAATCTGTACACTTAATTTACGAAAATAATTTATCTGGTAAATAACTTAGAATAATATACGTTTCAAACTGTAAGATAATAAATTATTTATTACCCCATACGTAATTACAGCATTTACAAAAGTCACTTGAATCTTCCCTGACTATAACACACATCCATATTATTACTAGATTCGTCACACACAGTTAATGCAAACCTTGAAAAATTTCCAAAACTAGGGAAATAGGATAGACCAACCTAGCTATTTCCCCAAATCTATAATCGTTTAATATCTCTTCTACACCATTTCTCGAGTCAGCGAATCCTGCCTGGATATTTTTCGGGAACACACCTAGAGAGATGGCAAATTAATATATCGGCGCTCCCTCCTGACAAAGCCGCTAATTTCCCGTGTGCGCGTGGGCATGCACATGTACATATATATTGCCTATGCGGTCGCGACGGCATATATAGCCCCAGATGCGACGTTTCCGTAGTCGCTTATTGTCATATCCAGAGTGGGCGTGTCCTATCTCTCTCTCTTGTCCTTGCTGTCTCTCTTGCTTCTCGTGCGAATTTATATTTAATAAATGCAAAAGAAGAAAGTCTCTCTTTCTTCCTTCGCATATATATAGTTTAGTATTATATGGTTTGGGTGTGCTCTTCGTCTCTCATTTTCTTTTTATTTTTTTTTCTTTCTTTTTTTTTTGTTGCGTCTGCCTTTGCGCCAGTTCTCACGCGAGTGGGTCGTTGTCCTGGTGTGGCTTTTGGCTCATTTGCCGCTTCGCTGTTTTTGAACTTATAATGCCATCGTAAATACAAACATGTATATGTTTCTTTGTTGCTTTGTTGTTGAATTGTATATTTTAATGTGATAAGATTATAATTGTAATTTATTTAAAAATAAATTATAAAATAACGTAAAATTTTCTTGTTCTATTTAAGTATTTTTTTTTTTTTTAATTTTTTTAGTTCTTAAACTATCATACTTCAGAAAATACCTCTATCAATCTTGAAAGAAAATTTCAAGACGTACCATCTGTTACAGATGATAGAACTTTCGATCTTCGCTAAACAATTTATCAAACGTTTATACTGTACGTGAACTCTTTATAAAATGATTTCACAAAAATTATTAACTATTATTTACTTTGACTTTTGATTTTCAAAAATCGATCTTTTTTTAAATAATTACTAAAGAAATATTGTTTTTATCAAGAATTAATCATCATGATAATTTGTTATCATAAAATCATTTACTAAACGAAATTCCCAAATCATTAAAAAAAATCTTGATCAGGTGTAGTAAGATTTTTAGTACGAGTTTTTCAACACACGCGCAATAATCATCAACGTCTTTCTTAGTTTCAGATATGTATACGTACGAAGATTCATTATATAAATATCGAGACCGTACTTTTCTCGCGCCCACTAAATCTTTCTTATCCTGCAACGTTGGCGTGTTCTATGAGTAATAGCCAACGGCAGCATACTCTCCTTCCCCCTCTCTTCTCTTCTTACGCTTAAAGCTCTCGATGAGTTTTCAAGAGCTTTAATCGGATGGTACGCCTGCGTACTACTACTAGCTATGAGCTGAGCTGAGAGTCTAGTAGAATGATTAGCGGCTAATGAAACTCGGAATATCTTAACGAGAGTTTATCCAAGAACGCGGGCACCGTCCGCGTCATTTCCTATAGCGAGAGTTACCGCTTAATTATACCGCTGATAAAGTGTGTACACCCTGTGGAATGAGAGAGGTAAAGCTACTTTTTAGCTTTTTTGTGTAGCTGAAGCACCTCTAGAGATGTATCTAGACTGCGTTGCTCTTTTAGTGCCCTTATATTAATTTATAGCTGCTTGAAATTTATTTTAGAAGTATTTGGTTGTGCCCGAGAATTAAAAGTTTTACGATTAGTTTAGTGAGCAAGTACTATTGAATTAAAAAAAAAAGATGCAATTATATTAATATTTTTATATTGTATAAATTGTTGAACGTAATGTTAGAATGTTATTTTTTTTTCTATTGTTATATTGTAAATTGAGATTCTTAGGAAAAACAAATAATACACTTTACTGAATGGTACATAAGTCGAAATAGCTATAGAGAGATAAAAAGTGACTGTGAATGGAAGTTAATTGGTTTTACTGCCGCTGACCATTTACATGGACTTTGTCGATTTACGCGTTTTGTTCCTTTTTTCTGCTTACCCATGCAGCTTTTGAATCAGCCGCTTCATTGTTTCGTTGTGACAAACACTCGATTTTATGTGCTCTATAGTAGCAAAAAAAAGTAGGAAAGAAATATTTAAAGATATTGGATGAATTGTTTGAAAAAAAATTAATGAATATTATTTTAAGAAAAGCTATTTAAAAATATTTATAATTCAGAAATATTTCAATTGTTAAAAACAATTTTGTTCTTTAAAATGTAAAACATTTTATTGATATTGTATACAAATTATTCGGCTGAGCTTTCAACAATTGTTGTTAAATTCCATTACTTAATTATCAAAGTTGAACGTAATTAATTATCTCTTGCTCCCGTTACTCTATTGATTTTACTAAAGCAACTTAAATGTTTATCTTTCCATTGATCGATAGAATTAACGTTTTAGTATGCGGCTTTGATCAGTGAGCTTCAAATTCCTGCTTAATTCACTAGCACATACATGTATACTGAATGTATTAGCAGACAAATTATACCTTATTCATAGACTTTAAAATTTTTTAACTGTGATCGATTGAATGATGATAAAAATGATGTTTTGATGATCTTTTTAGATAATGACCATAAAAAAGAAATTCTTCGTATCACACGATATCTACAAAAAGTTTTTATTTTTGACAGTTTAAACTTGTTTATAATTTTTAATATTATTCATTTTAATTATTTTAACAATAATTTCTTCAGCGAAACTTTCTATCGCAATTAAAAGTAATTTTTTTAATACGATAAATAAACTTTCAACAATCTTAAAATTATAGAAATAATATAATTTCTTGGAATTCATGTAGATTGCTTGAATTTATCTTACGATTGAACACTTGCGTTTTAAACTATATAAGAGTAGGGATAATGTGATTATTAAATAGGTTGTGAGACAAGGAGAATCTTGTACTTGCAAGTCAAGAAAGTAATGAATAATTGATTATGATATCTGTTACTACAGTTTAACATGCTTTCTATACATTTATAAGCCCAAACGAAACATTATATTGAACATTTACTCGAAATGAAAGTATGTACATGTACTATTAAAATGATTTTACAATCGTGGGCAGTTTTAAAATTTTATTCGTATGCATGTGTGTGAGCTTGAAAGAAAGAAAGTACAGTAATGCTTTTGTTTATTTAATAACATTAACGATCTTAAATTAAATTATTTGAATATTTAATTCGAATTCGTTTATTATTTATTTATTTTTTCATAAAGCAAGTTCATCTTTTTAATTAGTCTTTTCATTTGTAGATTCGCTTAATAAGCATCTAATAACCGTGTTATTAGTGTCTTTACGCTTGCAATTACGTGCATTGCCAATTAAATAACGCATGTACGAGTTTTTTTATCTCGTCTGAATACTACCACCTTCTTACAATCAAAACAATGCGTACAATTGAAATCCAAGTCGAATTTGCTTGTATAAATATATATGTATGCATACGTATTGAATGTAATAAACAACACTACTATGCATACAGTCCAATTTCTCGGGTTATATTGGGTGCGCCAACGATTGTTTCCATATATACGGCGCCAGTCGGGTCTTTTCATTCCTTTAAAGCATATATAACCACCTCGTTATTCCTCATAATATGTGTGTCTTTAGGGGGAGGTGTCTTTTTCTGCGATACGCCGTTTGTTCTATCCATACTTATTGTTCAACCAGGTACGAGAGTAAAGTCATATGTATACCGCCACCCTTGTTAAAAAGACTTTGCCGCAGGTGAGCAATTAAATTCCACGTATGCACCTACCCAGTAGCTTTTGCATTTATATTATATGTCAAATGGTACTTGTGTTTCAGATTTTTTCCTAGTGCGAATGGACAATTCTTTGGTAAATGTCGTCCAGAGGAAATTAACGTGATATCGAGCGTGAATATTGGATTGTTTCTGTTAAACGAAAGTGAGAATGGCTTTGAAATAAAAGTTAATGGTTGGTTTAGAAGTGTAATGGGTGTATAGTCTGTAGGTATAATCGTTTTTTTCAATTGTTAAAAAAAATGTTTCTTTGAAATATCGATATTTGTACTGAAAGCATTACGTGGTATTTTAAATGAGACTGGTTACGAGCTTTCTATCTTTTATTTTTCCTTGTGAAGTCACTTTTTTTCAGTTTGTTATTTTATCTTGTACTAGGATCAAAAAGAGTTCCTGAAGTTTGTATACAAATGGGAAACTTAAAAATAGTAAAAATTTAAGGTTTGGACTTTCTATACATGAGCATAGGCAATAAAAACGTACTGCTGAGGTAGCCATGAAATATCACATTAATCTACGTAAGTCGATCGATGTAGTCTTGTATGCATACATTACGTATACAAATTGTACCTGAGCTTTTCTTGCACCGATGCATTCCGATCGTAACTTACAAACTGTCTTCTATTTTTCTCCTCAATGGACTCTTTGTCTTTTCCAGCTGCGGCATCTGCTGACATGATTTTTAACTTTGGCCAGAATTCTATTTCAGTATTTCAGAATCTCAAATGAATTTTAATAAATCAAATTTTTAAAATGTAATAACGTCAGAATCATATATGCTACTAAAAGTTACTTTTATTATTTAAACAGAAATGATCAAAAGATTTAAAGTAGAGACTCGGTATATAGAAATGCAATAGAAAGGGTTGGAATTTCATTTTGTGGTGGTTTGATTTCAAAGAGATGCCATAAGCATACTCTGCATAACATCATACCCATGTTATATGTTGTAATACTCTTGTTACTTTATCTTCATAAAGCAATAATGTTAATTTAACTGAAATTCTATCGTGCAAGATAATTTAAATCAAAGTTATCTTTATATTTAAAATAATTATTTTTAATATTTGATCATATAAAAAAAAGAAGAATAAACAGAAATGAATGAAAATTTCATCATACAGCTAAATAATAATTTAAAAACTTTTTATACTTTTCATTACTTGTTGAAAAAATATTTAAAAATATTTCTATATTTACATCAAACTTGTAATTAGTTCACATTTTCATATTTCCTTATACAAAATTCCACGAGCTCGTTTTTCGCCAAGATATTATACCTCTTATTATTCAACTTTTCTTTTCTGTTTGCTCATTCTTCTCCTTTTAAAATTAGCAATCGCAACTGGCAAGCTAAGATAAAGATCTCGTGCCTGGATTAAAAAAAAAAAAAAAAGGTGCCCCACGAAATTTCCCCAATGTTTACATTCATTTTCAAGCTCGCTCTTGCCTATCCTTCGCTCTTTTGCATTTGCTGACACGAGCATGAATACATTGACAATTTTCGCAACAGGGAAGTTGAAAAAAAAAAAAAGGTTGAGGTTTTATTTGAATGGCGACAAGCGTGGTAGAATGCAACGGAGCAAATATGAACAGATATGTTTTTCTTTAATTATACTTCTTTTTACATATTTTTTATAAAAAATTAAAATAATATTATAATTTTAGAAATAGTTTCAATAAAATAATTAATTTAAAAACATTGAAACTTAAATTATAATTTAATAAATTAACAAGAATTGACTTTCTGTGATCCGATAAACACAATATATCATATACGGATATTACAAATACATGCACCAATTTTCCATACATCTCTGTTTATGATTTTACGTACAGACCAAAGCACAATAGCTCAATCCGATAACCAAGCCAGACACACGCGCGTCCGCCCCAGCAATATATAACTGTATCACCAAGCGGCTGCAGGCCAAAAAATCGCAGTATAGCAGTAGCAGTTAACTTTATATATAGGAGAACCGGTACGCGATATCGAGTTGGATGGAAAGAGGAGGTCGGGTCGCACACACACACACACACACGTGGAGTTCGCACGCGTGCGGCGCGTGTCACTGAGCGAAACGGCTGGGGCATGGCTTATATTATACGTCGCTTCCGGCGTTGGACGGACGCGCGTTACGGTTATAGCCCCGGTGGTCGCGTCCGTTAGACTTAAGAGCCTTTGCTGCGGCGCGCTTCCCAGGGAAGTGTATACGATTCAATGGCCCGAGGCAGGCGACCAACCTCTTCACCCTTTTCCCTCCTCCACCTCCTCCAGGACGATGGAATGCCAAGTCCCTTCCTTTACTTCTTTGACTATATCTCGCAGCAGGATCCTTTGCACCAAGTATGGCAATTACCGAGATTATTCATACGATCACACGCGAGGATTCATTCGACTGCATTGCGATGCAAGACCTGTGGAGCTATGTGGGAGGGAATAGTGTGGGAAGTGCTGGGGTACTTACGTTTCTTGCTGGTATCTAGATGAATTGAGTCGTAACTATAGCGGAAAGAAAAGGATCTCTGCAAAAGCAAGGTGTGGTTGTTGAAAAAGTAAGATTAGTTTTTGATTTTTATTTATTGTAAATTTTGATATTATTCATGATTATAACTATTTACAATTAATGTAAATATATTTTTGTATTAATTTTTTTTTGTTCTTTTATATCTTAACTCATATTATTTACAATGGGTATTTTCACTTCAACATTTCACACTTTATTTCTTTTTTTTTTAAAAAAATAACTAATCACTTTTAATGATTAAAAAATCACCAGCTCGTCTGTAATTACGACCTTCGTCAAAGTAATGCCAAACAAATAATCATCAAAATAAAGTGTGTGATTTTTTCTGTCTAATTTTCCTTTACAGAGTGCAAATCTTATTTATTAGAAAACTTGGTATGGCCTTTGATGTGCGGCTGTAATCATCGAGTCTTTCACCTTCTGACGTATACTCGTTAAAGTAAAAGGTGAATGAAATTGAAGGAAAATTAGTATGCGCAATGTATGTTTAGTCAGTAGTCAAGGTACTTCTTATGATTTTGCTAGTCGTTTGACGAAGAGGATACTTATTTTTTATGAATCTATGTAATTTTTTATCGTCAAAGTCTTTGAATTGCATTCAATCACTTTTGAATAATTTATATTATAATTCTGTCAATTGACTTCTTCGAAATCATAATTAGAAGCATTTTGTCTAGTTTTGAACGAAAGTAAATAGTTTTATTTTAAAAACAAAACATTATTCAAAAGCCCTGTACTATGCAAGTTATGCCAGACGTGAAAATTTTTGAAATTTTATCGATTTTTAGCTAGTTGAGTTTTATTGTGATTGAAGTTTGGTATGAAAAGATAGAGAAAAAGAATGGAAGAGAGATATAGGGAAATGATTTATTTTATAAAAAAAAATAAATTACTTAAAGAAACATTTGTACGGTTTTATCTTACTATACACGTATATCGTTCTACAAGAAATTTTATGTCTAAAATAAGCAATTTTATCTGGAAATGTTCATTGACCGATCGTAAAATTACTTATCTTAAAATGAGAATTTGTTCGGTACGACAAGTTTCACAAAATCATTGTAGCGGTAAATTTCATTCAAATACCATTAGAAGACAAGAATTCATAGCTTCTCTTCATTCCCCATAGTATAATCAAAATGAAATTTCCTTTACCAAACATTTAATCATTCATCCAGAGAACATTTAACTTGCCGAACTAAAATTGTCATAGGTTCGTATTACGTAAACGCAAAGACTACCTATACATGCCCATTCAACTTTCCAAATCGTCAGTTATGCAAATTTTCACTCTGTGACTTCTAGTAAAACTCACACATACGTGTAAAAGATCCTTGACCCCAAAAGTCGTTTTCTCTAAGGTATACGTACATACGGATAGTAAATGATGCCGGACTAGAGTCGCTGCTGCTGGAGTCTCTTCTCGTCGATAAATTGCCGACCACGCCTATACCATTTGTTCGAAGATGAACGGATCTGCCCCTTACATAGTTGAGCTCACAGCTTCACTGACTTTCATTTTCAAGATCCAATCCAACCTCGAGGACTTATTGTTTTACTTTCGTTAAGTTTATCGCTTTTCTTCGTTAGATGATTATTTTTGTGCTTGCTTAAAAAATCTTATAGTAAGAGAGAAGATCTGCAACAAAGTTTGAAATATGATTGTTACGAAAATTTTTTGTATTTTTTTGGAAAATTATTTTTTCATGCTAATTATTTAATGCCTATAATTATTTTTCTTCAAACATTTGTAAAATAATGCATATTCATATAATCAAACTTTTTTCACAATGTCTATATTCATCGAAAAATTATAACGAATAACAATCAAATTGTTATGATTAGAAATTAAAAGTCATCTTAAAACTTGTTTCCAAATATTTCCAGAAAATTCAGCTTATATACGAAAGCTTTGCATAAAGAAAGTCAATTGATTTTGCTTTTCCGACCTCTTAATCCGGATCTTATGAATATTCATTTGCGATTTAATTTTCGGTTGGGTCTATCTTGGAATGAGGAGTGTAGACCGAAGGTAACTTCAGCGGATTACGCGTAAAGCAACGACAGCAAATCTAAAAGATTAACCAGCCTCCTATACTTTATCCTCTCCATAATTATTTGACTTCTCGATCTCTCAATATAAATATACTTCAGCTTTATAACATTGCATTTATCTTTACAGCATCTCACTCTCATCAGACGTAATATATATTATAGAGTCGCGTTTATCACATGATAGAAGCACACAGATTTAAACTAGATCGGCAACACGTGTACGTGCAACTATGCACTTTTAGAGAGTGAGAAAGTACCAGGTGTGCATCACACGGTAATTGCAGCTTGCGTCGCTCCAAAATAAATACGACTCTTGTCTCCGCCTCTCTTTTATCTCTTGCTCTGCGGGATAGAGGTGCAGAGAGACTATAGTTATACAACGCATACTCGCGATGCTTGCTTTTCTTCTTCTTTTATATACCTTCTTCCTTGGTATAGTTGTATGCTTAAGCTCCATGCAATAAAGAGCTTGCAAATGTGAATATGTGTGTGTCTGCGCAATTACGTACGTTAGCACAAATTATTCAAATGACGTAATGATTATAATCAGCGACGAAGCGCAGCAAAAGAAAAAAAAAATTGAAGAATCGTGTGGTAATGGGAGCGATGCACTCTCACGTGTTTGAGGTCGTGTAGAGACTAAAGCAACAGCAGTAGCTGCTACTACTTTTTCAAGACATTACTCTTGTCGATGATGCGTGTAGCTTAAAGCTCGATTTCTAAGAAAAGAAATAAGAGTGAAACAAGCTTTTTCTTTTTTTTTGACGTTATTATGATAAAGCACCCTTTTATGAGATCTGCATGTAAATAAGAAATAACTCGTTTTATGTTCTTGTGATAAATAATCTGTTTAGTTTTTGTTTCCTGTCCAGTTTTATAGTTACTTATCGGTTATTTATACGTAAAAAGCAAAAAAAAAAAAAATAATAATTTTTCAATACATTATATATAAAGTTCAATCAAAATGATTTTAATGATTTGTTGTGATATATTATTAAAACCCATTCATTTATGCTAAATTGTGGATCTGACATTTTCGATTCGGTTATTATTTCAGATTTTACTCGTGATTTCAACTGAATTTCCAACGTTCATTATTTCCCGATAAATACTTTGCATCCGGCCAAAAAGCTCATCAAGCTCAACGAAAATTTCCATTCTGTCCACCTCCTCCTCCTCTCTATCCAACTTTTGCGCACGAATCGATCGTAACAAAGGATATTAATGCTCTCGTGAGCTTTATCGTGCGATGAAAGTAATATTCAATCAGCAGAGAGATAAAATGCTGCCCTCTTCTTTGCCTTTGATCGAAATTTCTCATTCATCTCGCTAATTTGTCCCTCGGTGTGCATTAAACAGCCGCTCCTATATTAATATCCATCTGGAAAGGTTCGGAATACATATCCCCTCTACATTTTCTCTGTATATATATATATATATATATATATATATATATATATATATATATATATATATAT